>PVJD01004098.1:0-104454 GCA_004026545.1 Mormoops blainvillei | reverse complement strand
TATCCCACTAATCCATCATGTCAATTTAATTAACCAGCCAAAATAACCAGGAGGGGTAAATAAAAATTTTCCCCTACTGATAATGTCTCATAATTTAGGATTAAAATATTCTTGTTTATATTAATTAGCAATTTGATTAGATCAGTCTTTTTTAAAATCATTTTTGGTCATTTCTTTCAACTGCTCAAATACTAGTAAAATGGTTAACATTCAGAATATTATTACAAAATTATAGTTTATATAATAGTAGTTTTTAAATTCCCTGTATTGTATTAATCCAGAAATACCATCTTTCCTTCCTGAAGAAAGGAAGGAAACAAGTAAAGTAGAACTAATTACTTACTTTTGTATATAAGGTTTTCTTTTCTCTCTCTCTTTTTATTGTTGTTCAAGTACAGTTGTCTCCATTTTCCTGCCACCACTTTCCCCTGCCCCACCCACCCCCACCTCCCACCCTCAATCCTGCCCCACTTTGGCTTTGTCCGTGGGTCCTTTATGCATGTTCCTCGGCTTTACTCTCGCCCTTGTTTCCCCCAGTATCCTTCTCCACCTTCTCCTCTGGTCACTGTCAGTTTGTTCTTTATTTCAATGTCTCTGTTTATATCTTTGCTTGCATATTTATTTCATTGATTAGGTTCCACTTATAGGTGAGATCATATGTTATTTGTCTTTCACCACCTGGCTTATTTCATTTAGTATAATGCTCTCCAGTTCCACTGATGCTGTCACGAAGTATAGGAGTTCTTTCTTTCTTTCTGCTGTGTAGTATTCCATTGTATAAATGTACCACAGTTTTTTGATCCAGTCTTTTACTGATGAGCACTTAGGCTGTTTCTAGCACTTCGCTATTGCAAATTGTGCTGCTATGAACATTGGGGTGCATAGGTTCTTTTGAATTTGTGTTTCAGGATTCTTATGGTATAATCTCAGCAGTGGAATTGCTGGATCAAAAGACAGTTCCATTTTTCTTTTTTGAGGAAATTCCATACTGTTTTCTACAGTGGCTGCACCAGTCTGCATTCCCACCAACAACGTACTAGGGTTCCCTTTTCTCCACAACCTCGCCAGCACTTATTGTTTGTTGATTTGTTTATGATTGCCATTTTGGCTGGTGTGAAGTTATATCTCATTGTGGTTATAACCTGCATCTCTCTGATGACTAGTGATGCTGAGCATCCTTTCATGTGTCTCTGGGCCCTGTGTATGTCCTTCTTAGAGAAATGTCTGTTCAGGTCCTTTGCCCTTTTTTTAATTGGATTGTTTGTCTTCACAGAGTGGAGTTGTGTGAGTTCTTTATATATTTTGGAGATCAAACCCTTGTCTGAGGTATCATTGGCAAATATATTTTCCCATATGGTTGTTTCCCTTATTTTTTGATGTTTTCTTTAGCCATGCAGAAGCTTTTTATTTTGATGAAGTCCCATTTCTTTATTCTTTCCTTTATGTCCCTTGCTCTAGGTGACATATTGGTGAAAATATTGCTGTATGAATATTGGAGATTTTTTGCCTATATTCTCCTCTAGGACTTTTATGGTATTGCGACTTATATTTAAGTCTTTTATTCATCTTGAGTTTATTTTTGTGTATTTTCACCACTCTTATTCAACATAGTGTTTGGAGTCCTAAGTACAGTGATCAGGGAAGAAAAAGAGAAAAAAGACACCCAAATTGGAAAGGAAGAAGTAAAACTGTCATTGTTTGCAGATGATATGAGAGTGTACATAGAAAACCCTATAGATTCCACTAAAAAACTACTCGACTTAATAAGTGAATTTCACAAAACAGCGGGATACAAAGTCAATATTCAGAAATCAAAGGCATTTTTGTACACTCACAACAAAATATCAGAAACAGAAATCAGGAAAAAAATCCCATTTGCTATAGCAACAAGAAAATGAAGTACCTAGGAAGTACCTAAGTAAGGAGGTAAAAGATCTGTACTCAGAAAACTACACAACACTGAAGAAAGAAATTATGGAAGACACAAATAAATGGAAGCATATACCGTGTTCATGGATCAGAAAAACTAACATCATCAAATTGTCCATAATTTGGACAATTTACCCAAAGCAATTTATAGATTCAGTGCAATCTCTATTAAAATACCAATGACATAATTCACAGATATAGAATAAACATTTCAAAAATGTATATGAAACCATAAATGACCTTGAATAGCCTCAGCAATTTTGAGAAAGAACAAAGTAGGAGGGATCACAATACCTGGTATCAAACTATATTACAAAACCACCGGTACTGGCATAAGAACAGACAGACACATAGATCAATGGAACAGAATAGAGAGCCCAGAAATAAACCCATGTCTCTATAGTTAATTAATATTCAACAAAGGGGGAAGAAGCATAAAATGGGGTAAAAATAGCCTCTTCTGTTCTCTTCTTAAGTACTCATTCTGCCTTGAATCAAAGGTTCTAAGGAACTCCTATCTAATGTATAGACATTTTTTATGCAAATAGGCTCAGTAGAAAGATTCATTCACCCAAAAACATTTTTTCCTTTATCTGGATGGAATTGGTTGATGTGTACCAGTCTAGTTTTCTTTCTTAAGAACATAGAACATTACATTTGCAAGCCCCTTTTGGAGTTATGTGGACCAGGCCAAAGCAATGTGAACAGAAGAGATATACAATTCCTCTAATCCTGGCCCTCAGAATCATTTTGTACACTCTGTGCCTATTCAAATGCTAAAAGAAAAGAAGTCCAGGATGGAGAAACTGGCCAATGAAAGAAGCCTGGATGTGTGAGTCACCCCTTGGAGAAGAGCTATTTAGAAAGCTGGTTTGTGTACACCACCATCAAAGGTGTGCAAGGAATACATGTAAAATAGATTAAGTCACTGGGATATGAAGATTCATTTTTTAACAGCTAGGGAGAATTTTTCCAAATAATAAAGAACCTACTATGGGCCGACCACTTTTTAAAGAACTTTATTGCCACACATGGCAAAAATTATAAGATAATTACCAAATGTACAGAAATGGTGATCTAATATCTGTACCTGAAATATATAATGCCCCTTGCTAAAATAAAAATGCAGCCATTACAAATAATCAGCAGATTATTAAGACAGGATTCTGTTTCACTATTGTCATTAGCAATAGAGATCAGAGTTAATAGAGTAACTATTAGAAATAGAGTTATTTCTTACTTTACAGTGTAAAGTCAGAGATGATTACTTGGTGCTGCATGAAAAGTTACTAATAAATACTGATTTCTTTGTCTGGCAAGCAAGCATTTCAGATATACATTAGGGTCACAGAAATCATCTTAGCTAAGGAAATATATTTTACATTAAATATATACTTAAAATTTAATAGATATGAAAACTGTACAACCTTTTTCTCTTAAGGCATAACACTATTTTCTCTTAAGGCATAACACTATTCATTGATATAGTAGTGTGTGATCAAACACATAATTCATCAAATATATGAAGAATTTTGCTTTATTGACAAGTAAAGCCGTTGTTAAATAAACATGTTAATTTAATTATATTGTTGTTAATACTATGAACAATTAATCATTCCTCATAATTACAAGGATTCATATATTCTCTGTCCCAATGTGCACATACCCATTATACTCTTTGTTGTTGGCTGAAATTTTATTTTATCTTTTTCATTTTTTCATTGTTATTCTATCACAGTTGTCCCAATTTTTCTCCCTTTGCCCTCTACCCAGCCCAATGTTGACTGAAATTTTAATAAGGTAAAATTGTATGTGTACAAGAATTTCAAACTTAATTGTGGAGCAGATAATGTAAATATTATTTGTAACACCATTTAAAATTTTGCCCCAAGACTGAGACTCTGATGTGTTAGACTCTACTGATTTTTTTTATTAAAATTCTCATGCACATCAAGCTGCTTTGTCTTAAAATAAGACACGATGCAATCACTGGGGCTCCCTTTTTCTCTGTTCTTGGAGAACCCATTCTGTTGTTCTGATAATGAACGTGAACATAAATATTTCTAATATGCTGCTGATATTTTAACAAAGTCTTCATTTTAGGGAATAGTAATATATTTAAAAGACTCTTATTCTGAAAATCTCTGAGTCAAAATTTACCGTAATGGAGCATTTAGAAGATAAACTACTGTTATCTGTTTTAAGGGTTGGAATGCCATAGTGTTCCCATTTATTGAAAGAGGAATTATGTGCATTTGTCCCAGGCTGAGACCCTCTTATTCTCAGTCAGCATATGAACCCTTAGTATTTTCTCTTCTTTTTCTCTGTCTAAGGAAACTATGTTTTCAGTTTACAACTTTATTAAAAGTATTTTGTATTCCAAGAATGCAATATCTCTCTCCTGGCCCAAAACAAAAACAACAAACCACTTCACAGTTCTGTTTCTGGCAGACTGATTGCATTCTGATTGATGCCAAGGGTCTGGTTTCAGAATTTAGCTGTGATACAAAAGGCATGGCAATAAAATAATGAAAATGATTTTCTTATATAGCCCTTGATCAGAGTATTTCCAAAAAGGCATTTCAAAAATGTTATTAACAATGGCAGCCTCATGAGACAGCTGGAAAATAATAAGGTCAACACAAAAGGTTTCCTGAAGGTTTCTTATAAAAATAGTAAGAGAGAGAACTTGCAGTCAACAATCCATAACATTTATTTTGAGGGAAATATTGAAGAGGGTAGCCTAGAAGAGCCAGTGAAGAAGGAAGTTAAGAACAAGCACAGGAAGAAGATCCAGGGAAACAGGAGAGCTGTTTAATGAAGAACGGGGTTAATGAGAAAAACTTTGAGGAAAAAAGAAAGAGAGCTTTATAAAAAAGGGTGTTCTGAAAACTTTTCTGTATTTTTTGATGTAATCTCTTTATTCTTTTCCCTAAAAATCTTTGGTTAAGATCTGTATTATTATTTACAGCTGCTTGGAATTATGTTGCTTCACACTGGTCTGTTGCTGTTTGATTTTTATTGTTTTTTTAGTGTTTTAGAGGCATTTATGTATTATTCTTACTTCTAAGTGGAGAACTCTTTACTCAAGATGACCCAGGCATATTCAAAATAGTCAACTAACTCATTAAATCAAGAGGAATGGAAGTTGCAGCAGTCATTCGGATGTATAATCTTTACATAAAACATAGCCTTCAAGTATGTGTAGAAATATGGAAATCATCCTAATTTGCACCTTCAGCCCAGCAATTTAATATTCCTGTGGTGGCATTAACCAGGTTTTTCTCTCCTTGCTCTTACCCTAAACTATTATCAAAATATAATTTGAAGAACAAAGGAAAACCACTAGAAGATTGTTGCCAAATACTTGTGCAATTAGAGTTTTAAACAAAGATAAAGCCAGGGAAATCTTCCACTAAAAAAGAAGGTGTCAATAAAAATGCATTCATGAAGCATTTAAACACTAGGAACAAAGATCCTTAAGTGCTTGGATTTGGCAGAGACCAACCCAGACCAACTTTTATACTCATGGAATCTTTCTTCCGGTTAGAGGAATTATAAACAATAAACACATGCACAGATGACTCTCTCACAAGTTAGAAGATACTATGGGTATAAAGAGGTTAGATACTGGGTAAAAAGTGACAACAGAGCTAGTAGTGAATTTAGAGAAGTGGAAGAAATGAGGAAGGGAACCATGCTGGCATATAGGTCATTTCAGACAGAATTGATAGCAAGAGGTAGGAATGTTCTAAGAACATCCAGAAGTACAGAGTCATTGGAAAGTAGAGAACAAAAAGGAGGCCCATGCAAGATGAGGAAAGTGAAGCAGGTGATGGAGATCAGGGTCTTGTACGCTAGACTCAGGATGTTCACACTCAGTGACCTTCAGAATTTTTTAGGAGAAGGAATTGAATTGGCTTAAGCCTTAGAAGAATAGTTCTGACTACAACAGCCTGGAGGAGCACAAGTTGGAAGAAGGAGATGAGGTAGCTATTGTAAGATCAATTGAGGTATGGTGGTGGTTTAGAATACTTGAAGAGATAGTAGGTATTCTAATTGTAGAACATGCAGTATTTGCTGATGGATTGACCCAAGAAAGTGTGAGAGAAAGAGATAACTCACCCATAACACTAGGCTTTTCAACCTGAATAATGGGAGTGAAACCACTGTTACTTTCTGAGAAGAAAAAAAAAAAAGAAATGAAATAGAAGCAAGTTGCATGTGCTTAGAGTGGTGTGCATGTGTGTGTGAGTGTGTGTGTGTCACATTTGTACACAGAAGTTAGATTATATTTGAAATTCCTATTAGAAAAAATATTAGAGGGGCTTGGTGAGATGTAACACTAATCTAGTTTTGTAAAGCGAATCTGATATTTATCAGCACAAAGAAGGTATATAAATCTATCATGTCTGTATGAGATCACTAAAAAGGTGAAAGAATAAGACAAATTCAGAATCCTGAATACTGAATTATAAAATGTTCACATTTGAGAAAATGAGAAAAAAATTACTAAAAGTGATTGAGAAGAAATTACTAATGTGCCTGAGGAGACCAAGAATGGGTTATGTTCTAGAATCATGGGAAGATTCAAAAAAGATGAAGTAACTTTTTTTTTCCAGGAACATAAGAAATTTTTAAATGTCATGGATTTGGTCTAAAAGTATTCAATAATTATTTTGCTAGGGGGAGAAGAAAATTATGTTAACAGATAACATATCATTTCTTATGTGAGAGTAAATTCTGAGCAATACAAAAACAAATTTATATCCTGGATGGCAGGCTGTGTCAAGTCTTAGGGAATTTAGTAGTGAGCCAGTAGCCATCCCTGAGACAAAGAGCTAGGATCCAGCAGCTTCTACAGCCTCCTTCTCTTCCTCTTCCTTTACACATAGAGCACTAGCATCCTTCCCCTACCTTAGAACCTGCTAAAACCTAAAAATATATAAAATCTATTAAGGTTTTTAAGGGAAAAATTTGAAGTAGAAGAGAAGGGGAGAGCTATGTTACATATTGGGAAACAGATGGATCTCTAAATAAGAAGGTTATAGAATCTGAGAAGTGAAAAGAAAATGAGGAGTATTGGAGAGTCAGAGTCAAGGAATCATTCTTGCATTACACAGTGTACAGACATGTAAGTGTTGAGACTCTACTCATTAAATCTCCATTGATGCTTATGTTAGATAAGAAAAAAAATTAAAAAAACTTATGATGCTGAATTAAGTGATCGAATCCTATTTATACTGTCACCAAACACTGCTAATTCCTGCTAGATTCTTTAGGAGGAGGAAAGAGGTGGGTACAGGAAGTCTGTGGGGGAAATTTCTCCCGTTCTTCCCATTGTCTCCCAGTGCTGACTCCAACAACTAGTAGTATTTCTGTCTTACAGGAAAAAATAAATGCTGGGTTCTACCTCAGAGATCACTACAGATTTATTTTTATAAATTTTGGGCAGCCCTAAGTGTAAGCTTTATTTTTAATGCACCCACTCAATTCTTCCAAAAATGTCTGGATGTACAGAAGTCTTCATCTCCCACGCATTTCTGCACCACAGTTAAACTGTTATTTTTAAGTAAAATTATGAAACTAAAACCCCTCGAAAATTAAAACACTTTAAATTTTGCTAATAACAGCACAATTGACCAATTTTAATTTTTTCTTTCTAAATTACTTCTCTAATATCCCAGGAAATTAATAACTGCCTAAAACTTAGCATAAATGTAGCAGAAAAAGCAACTATACATTCATTACAGCATAACAAATGGAAGAAGATAAAATGATGTCTGCAGTTTTGTGAAGGCCACAGATAGAAACTGGAATTTAATAGAGGGAATAAGTTTTTTTTTCCCCCCCCAGGTTTTGTTTTGTTTTGTTTTGTTTTGTTTTTTGCTACATTTCTGAAAAACTATATTTGGCAGGGCAAGCAA
Source organism: Mormoops blainvillei (assembly GCA_004026545.1). NCBI lineage: Eukaryota > Metazoa > Chordata > Mammalia > Chiroptera > Mormoopidae > Mormoops > Mormoops blainvillei. The sequence continues at coordinate 96,598 of PVJD01004098.1, read as the reverse complement.
CTTTTCCAGAAAGAAATTTATACTTGTGTATAAAAATACAAAAAGGAAAACTATGTTTTACCACCATTAAATTGTACTTGAAAATAAAACTTTTTAAAACAATCCTATATTTTACTAGAATATTTTCACTTGGAAGAAAAAAATAGTGCTTAGTTTCTTAGCATGGTACTGGTGGTGGTTACTGGTGGGTGGGGGAATACTTAAGGCTCCACTCCTCACAACATAATAGGCATGCTGAGACAAAAAAAAAAAGAAAAAAAAAAAGAAAAAAAAAGTATGGCTCAAATGAAAGAACAGGTTAAAGCTCCAAAAATAGAACTAAGTGATAGAGAGATAACCAACCTAACATGCATAGAGTTCAAAATACTGGTAATTTGGATGCTCACAGAAATGGTTGAGTATGGTCGCAAAACAGAGGAAAAAGTGAAGGCTATGTAAAGTGAAATAAAGGAAAATATGTGGGGAACCAACAGTGAAGGGAAGGAAACCAGGACTCAAATCAATGATTTGGAGGAGGAAGAAATAAACAACCAACCAGAACAGAATTAAAAAACAAGAATTCAAAAAAAAAAATGAGAAGAGGCTGAGGAACCTCTGGGACAACTGTAAACACTCCAACACCCGAATCATAGGGGTGCCAGAAGGAGAAGAGGAAGAGCAAGGCATTGAAGACGTATATGAAAGAATAATGAATGAGAACTTCCCCAATCTGGGGAAGGAAATAGACTTCCAGGAAGTCCAGGAAGCTCAGAGAGTCCCAAAGAATTTGGACCCAAGGAAGCACATACCAAGGCACATCATAATTACATTACCCAAGATTAAAGATAAGGAGAGAATCTTAAAAGCAGCAGGAGAAAAGGAAACAGTTACTACAAAGGAGTTCCCATAAGACTATCAGCTGATTTCTCCAAAGAAACTTTGCAGACAAGAAGGGGCTGAAAAGAAGTATTCAAAATCATGAAAGACAAGGGCCTATATCCAAGATTACTCTATCTGGCAAAGCTATCATTTAGAATGGAAGGGCAGATAAAGTGCTTCCCAGATAAAGTAAAGTTAAAGGAGTTCATCATTGCCAAGCCCTTATTAAGTGAAATGTTAAAGGGACTAATCTAAGAAAAAGAAGATGATTAAAACTATGAACAGTAAAATGACAACAAACTCACAACTATTAACAACTGAACCTTACAAAGCAAAAACAAAAACAAGCTAAGCCAACAACTAGAACAAGAACAGAATCACAGAAATGGAGATCACATGGAGGGTTATCAATGGGGAGAATGGGGGAAAAGAGACAGGGAATAAGGAGCATACATGGTAGGTACAAAATAGGGAGGTTAAGAATGGCACAGGAAATGGAGAAGCCAAGGAACTCATATGTATGATCCATGGACATGAACTAAGTGGAGGAGCTGCTGGTGGGAGGAGGGTGAAGGGCAGAAGGGAATAAAGGGGAGAAAAAAATGGGACAACTGTAATGGCATAATCAATAAAATATATTAAAAAAAAAAGAATTCCCCCTTGCTTAGGGGAGATCAGGCTTTTAGTCTATTTAGACTTTTAGCAGATTGGATGAGGCCCACCCATATTATGGAGGACAATTTGCTTTACTCAAAGCCCACTAATTTAAATAAATCTCACCCAGAAACATCCAGAATAATGTTAACCACATATCTGGGTACCATGACCCACCCAAGCTAATACATAAAATTAACCATCATAGTATATATTCAACTTTTATAGGTGATACTAAACTGTTTTCCATAGTGGCTGTACTAACATGAAGTCCTTATAGATGGAGGTCTTCAGCTTCTCATTAAGGTTGAGTTGATATTGATAAGCAGCCTATTTTTTTTCCTCTAAGATAAATAGCATCCCCATAAGGCCCAGAGAAATGATAGCTAGTTTGAAAGAAAGCCTTGCCTCTTGATGCTCAGCATCTAATGTAATTTCAAGTCTTTCTTGAAATCACCATCAGGCCAGGTTTCTACTATCAAACATGAGAGAGTGAGGTGTCTGTGGCTGAGTCCTCGGGTTTCTACCCATGTTTCCCATCAGTGAATGAGACCACAGTTCACAGAGTTGCCTGATCAGAAACCTGGGTTTTATTCTTGACTCCTCTGTTTATAGCTAATTACCTATCAGTTCTTATTGACTTTGCCTCCTATGACTCTCTCAGACACACCTGTGTCAGTCCATCCTTTCTGAAACTAGAAAAAAAAATACAAAAAGGAAAACTATCTTTTACCACCACTAAATTGTACTTGAAAATAATTTTTTTAAAACAATCCTATATTTTACTAGAACATTTTCACTTGGAAGAAAAAATATAGTGCTTAGTTTTTTAGCATGGTACTGGTGGGAGGTATTTGATTTGATTTCTTTTCAACTTTATCACCTAATAAAATGTGTTTTAAAATTAAATTTATATGTGTAATATTTAACTATAACTAACAACTCTTTTATACTCATATCTACCTCTAGAGTCATCAGTTCATAGTTCTCCTAAATAGGTTTGCAAATTAAAAGCACATGATAATCTGATTGATCACATTCTAAACAAATTATTTTGCATTAATAAATCATACATACCAAGAAAAATGAAATATAACTAATTTCTCTTCAATTATTTCTGAAAAGCACCTTCACTAAAAAGCTAAAGGTGAAAAAATGCTTTTTCTTAAGATGTTTTATTAAGAATACTTGTTTACTTGTGCCAGTCAGATCTGAACTTTATAATACAGTATTTGTTAAAATCTAGTGGAGATAAATTGAGTGAACAGATTTTATTTTTTTTAATTTATTTGGTTTTAGAAAGAGGGAAAGGAGGGAGAAAGAGAGAGAGAGAAACATCAATGTGTGGTTCCCTCTCAGGCATCCTTACTGGGGGCCTGACCTGCAACCCGGGCATGCGCCCTGACTGGGAATCGAACCAACGACCCTTTGGTTCACAGGCCAGCACTCAATCCACCGAGCCACATCAGCCAGGGCAAATTTTAAATTGAAGATATATTAAGCAATAAGTAGGATGTACTTTTATAATCACCTTCATGTTATAAACAACATTTACCAAAGATCAAAACATGTTGACTTAGAAAAGTGAATGCAAATTAAAATGGGAGATATTTTAGAAATGAACAGAATTATAAGATGTGATGCTATTAAGAATTTTTAAATATTTCTAATTTCTTTTGATTAACTGGTGATTATGCTTTGGAATACATATCCAACAACAACTTAAGGCTTTTCATAAAATGCTTTAAGGTATATTTGGTTTAATAGGTAAAACTATTTAATACAAAAGTATTTCAATCTCTTTTAAAAAGTATCTGGAGCAATCACCATTCTTCCCTACTGCATTTGGTTTTTAATTTGCTATTTAAGTAACAGTTTTAGCGTAGGTAGCTGGATATTAATAAAGGAAGACAGAAAAGGGAATCAGATATTAAAAATCCTAATCTACTAGGAAATTACACGTTCAGACATTCCCCAGGGGATCACAACTTTTCCCCACCACCTGGATAAACACCTCTCTCTCCCTTATATAGGGAGAAAGAAGCAGCTTTCTAATTTCCTCAGAGTACAACAGGTCCACTCACCCAGATTACTGGTGGGGAGGTGGCATGGAGAAAAATAAAACAGTAAAGAGGAGGTAGGCATATGTGCAGTAAAGGCAAAATGGTAACCATAGAGGCCTGTCAGTCTAACCTGGGAAAATATAGGATTGAATAAGGGACACAGAACCCCAGAAGATTCAGGAAATCAATTGGTTAGGGTGAGGAACCAGCCCTGTTTTCATGGACCCCCAGAAATGCTTTTCTCCCAGCACCACCAGGACCCCATTTCCACCAGCAACAAAAGAAAAATAAATAGTACTCCTCTGATGTTAAGTTTGAGGCCATAGGATGTGTGTGCATGTGGGATGGGTGTTTGTGGGCTTATGTTAATAGCACCTCTGCTAATTCCTCTGTAATGGTACATCATTATATTATGCAAATAATTCCCAGAGTAGATCAATTTATTAAGAAGAATTTGCCCTGGCTGGTATAGCTCAGTGAATTGAGTGTCAGCCTGCAAACCAAAGTGTCATTGGTTTGATTCCCCAGTCAGAACACATGCCTGCGTTGTTGGCCAGGTCCCCAGTAGGGGGCACATGAGAGGCAACAACACATTGATGTTTCTCTCCCTCTCCTTCTCCTTCCCTTCCCCTCTATCTAAAAATTAAAAAATAAAATCTTAAAGGAGAATTTGAAAAAAATGAATATATAGAGTGGTATGTCAACAAGCTGAAAAAATACACTATGTTAAAAATAGAGTTATAGGGAACTTTTTAAATTGCTGATTTTTCATTTAATTTTTTTTTGGCAAAAATAATGCTAAGACACAAAAGTGATTATGCAATGGTATTCAGATTCTTGTTTGAAGTAATTTTTAAAACATGTGAACAGAAGGGTTCACATCAAGTACTATAGAAGGATCTACTAATAACTATTTTTCATATAGTTTTAGTTGTATTTATTACAAATTGTAAAGAGGGACACTATAATATAATATTTTTTGGACACAACAATCTCAATTTTTAAAAATAGCTGTTCTGTTGCTTTGAAATATTTATTAAGTGTATCTATTATAATAATATAATTTTAAATATATTTGGGAACCTTAAACCAACTCCATGTCAATTTTGGGATGTAATCTAACAAAATTTGATATGTCATTCAAAGACTTTATGCATCTCTCCAGACTTCTAAAATTTGCCAGTGGTACCATCATATTGATTTAGGTATGGTTTAAAAATATAAATCTACTCCACACCAGGAAGACAAACAATCCAATTAAAAAATGGACAAAGGACCTGAACATAGTCTTCTCCAAGGAGAATATACACAGGGCCCAGAGACATATGAAAGGATGTTCAGCATCACTAGCCATCAGAGAGATGCAAATTAAAACCACAATGAGATACCACTTCACACCAGACAGAATGGCCATCATTAACAAATCAACAAACAGCAAGTGGTTGTGGAGAAAAGGGAACCCTAGTACACTGCTGGCGGGAATGCAGACTGGTGTACCCGCTGTGGAAAACAGTATGGAATTTCCCCAAAGAACTAAAAATGGAACTGCCTTTTGACCTGGCAATTCCACTGCTAGGATTATACTCTAAGAATCCTGAAACACCAATTCAAAAGAACATACGCATCCCAGTGTTCACAGCTGCACAATTGACAACAGCTAAGTGCTGCAAACAGCCTAAGTGCCCATCAGTAAATGAGTGGATCCCAAAACTGTGGTACATTTACACAATGGAATACTGTACAGCAGAAAGAAAGAAGTAACTCCTACCCTTCATGACAGCACGGATGGAACTGGAGAGTATTATGTTAAGTGAAATAAGCCAGGAGGTGAAAGAAAAATACCATATGATCTCACCTATAAGTGGAACCTAATGAACAAAACAAAGAAATGAGCAAAACAGAACCGAGACATGGAAATAAAGAAGAAACTTACAGTGACCAAAGTGGAGGGCGGACAGGGATCAGGGGGAAAGAAGAGGAAAGGTCTAGTCAAGTAACATGTATAAAGGACCCATGGACAAGGACAACAGGTTGGGAATGACTGTGGGAGTGGGGACAGAGAGTGGGTGGGCAAGGGGGAGCAATGAGGGTAAAAATTGAGACAACTGTAATTGAATAACAATTAAAAAATTAAGAAATATGAAAATATAAAGCTAAATATAAAAGGCTATGTTTAAATATGTGTTTCCCCCTTATCTTTCTTTTATCACCATTTGGCTAATGTCCCAAACTACCTAATCATCCATCCTTCAATACTGGAAACAAATGTTTCTATATCATCCAGTCCAAATTAATGATTCTTTCAATTATGGCAGACTGAACTGATTATACATACCATGTTCATCAGTGCATTGACAATTATTTGTGTTATAATAATAGTGATAATAATTTTCCCTTTTCACATGCTAAACCTATAATATATATTTATTGAGTGATTAAATCAATGAATGATTAGTAGAAAACTTTAAAATACTCCATAAGAGTGTTTCTCATTGCTTTGCTCTACGAAATGGGATCCCGATGTCTCAAATTAGGTCAAACAGGGTTGAATTCATCCACCTTCATTCTAAAGCATCATTGCATATGGCCTTCCAATTCTGATCCTGTAAATTTTATGGTGGAGTTTATAGAAACCTGAGGCCCTGATTTGTATTTTTGGACCAATCTAATTATTAGGCAGAGCTGTCCTTTCCCGGAATCACTTTGCCTTTGCCTCTGCTTCCCTCTGGAATAAATTTTTGCAGCCTGTTCCACTGGTTTCTTCAACACCTAATTTTCTCCTTTATATTAATCTAGCCCTTCTTAAACATACCTTAACCATGTCTGTGATAGATTTTTCTATAAATTGTCCTTCTACTTAGCAACTGAATTTATCACCCTATTATCGATTTGCTCAATATATTTTGAACCCTAACCACAGTATAAGCATCTGATTATATGCCTTATTTAACTTGTTTGCACTCTTTCGAAGCTCCAAGGAAATACTCTATAAATTTATCTATTTATTAATCCACCCTATCTATTATCTATCTACCTATCTATTTATTTATCATCTATCATATCTCTATAATCTATATACCATCAGCTTTTCTTTCTTGAAAGAACCAATGAATTAATGAATGGGTAGAAAATCAAAGATAAAGTATATAGTAATTGTTTACCTCAGAAGAGTAAATACTGACTTTAATAAGGCAAGATAAGTTAATAAAAATGTTCTATCTGTAAACTTAGGATAACTTATTGTAAACACAGGATGCAAGTTAAGTGCACTTTCATCCTTGTTACCAAATATTTCACCACTACTACTATGTCTGGCACTGAGCTAAACACTGGAAAAACAACAGAGGAAAAGTTCATGTAATATGAGAAAATACCATTATTGATCATGTAATTACACAAGTGGTAAGTAGCTAGTACTTTATATTATATGCCTTTCATTACTACAGCATAACAGCATCTAACTTTAGCACTACCCATGCAATACACTCAGGTCCTCTTGATCTGGGTCTATGTTTTCTCTGATTATTTTACATAGAATACTTTGAATGATATTTATAGACCTTAATTTTTTCTTGAAAAGTAGTTAGATCAACTCTAGCCAATTATAAGTAAATATACTTTTCAATTGGAAAGAGTATATTTTATTCAACACCTTTGCAATACTGGTTTTCTTTGGATTTCACTAGCAATGTTCAAATGATAATCATTTACTTGCTATATTCATTATCAATTCTGAATTGCCATTCATATAGCAAATTTGGATTGTCATATAAAATTTTACAAATATTTTGAATCATTGTTGACAGTCACTGCCCATGAAACAAGGAGGTAGTTAACACGTCATCATAAGATTTGTCTGAACAGTGATGTTTGTGCATTAATGAATGAAAATCTGGAAATACTTTCCCACCACCTAATTTACTGTAATATGCAAGGTCAATCGCAGATTTTTAATTTTTTATTTGTGCAAAACAGACTGTGCATGCAATAGGGAAAATGATTTATTTGTGAATTTTGAATAATTCTCCCAGGTGTTTCTACAATGCCTCTGAAAGCAATTATTTATAAGAAAATTAACTATAACTTGATTTAATTTTTAATTTACATTGAAAATCTTCTCAGGAGTTTCCCAGTCAGTGGTGCTTTAAAAAGGATTAAATTAAATAGAATTAACTCACAGGAATTCTTCATACTTGTTTAAATATACTATACTTTGTTTAAAGTATAGATTCATAACTTCAAATGCTTTGTAATCAAAGTTTGCTTCTGTTGAAAACAATGTGAACCATGATGTTTGTTATTATTTGTACTCGTAGAACAGATATTAACAACTCTTACATAAAAGAGCAAAATCTTTGCTCCTCGAAGAGGAGGACGAGAATGGGGAAGTAAAGCAGGTCCGAAGCACAACCAGATGGATATTATCACCAATTAGCTTGCGATCAGCATCCTAGAGAAATGGCTCTAAAACTGTGAAAAGCTACAGTCATTTCTTCCTGCTACACAAGGATAACATTGCACTTCTGCACTTAAAAGCGCATCTCAGCAGGTCTCCAGTGATGGAAGGAAAATTCTGATGACCATACAGAATACAGAATCATTGAAAAATTGATGCTGAAGAGCAAGGCTGAATTTCCGCGTGTTTTCTGTTAGTAAGCTGCTGCCAAAGGTTATTGAAAGTGAAATTAGCTCAAAAATTCAAAATAAAACAACAAAAAAGAAGATACAAAATACTTGGCTAAGATCAATACTATCATAGTATATACTTTATTTTTTAAAAACCCTATATACGTACTAAAAATAGTACCCATAGTCATTACTGTAAGTGCACTGTCACCCGAAAGCCTAGAATCAACATTGTTTATCTCTCACCCTTCTTACTACAAAGCATGTAGAGAAAGGAATTTCATTAGAAAAAAGCAAAAGTGGAAAGGGTAAAATAATTTCTTGTATTTTCCTCCATACCGTATAAGCTTTTCAAAGCCATTCTGCTCCACACATTTCTGGTTTCATAGCTTCAGGGAGCACAATCCATAACTATGCAGCGTTGTCACCAGCAAATGTAACCTCTACACTCCTCCGGTTTAAACTGAGGCATCACATGTATGCCTTTGAGAGTTTAGGACACCGCTTGCCTTTAGCCTGCCTTGCTATTTTATTGTGGCTCTTTGTGAGGAATTTGGAGAATAATACATGAATGCGATTCATGGACTAAAAGAGATTCTTTAGTAAAGGTCAAGGAAATGTCATATTTCAGATAATATCATCTAGTAGTCAATTAAAAAAAGAAAACACAGATACTTCAGCTAAACGTAGAGAAGCTATTAATTCCTAAAAATCAAAAGAGTTTTTGAGAACCAGATATGTGATTACTTGATGGTCATCCTTTCTCTATGTGACTGCTTAATATTGAATTGCTATTTGCTTAATAATAAGTTTTAAATGTCTGAATTTAAATGAATTTCACTAAATTTATTCCCTACTACTCTTACTTTTGCGATGGACCAAGCCCTCTCTCTCATGTGTGCTTGTGTCCCATGCCCACCCCATGAGCTCACACGTTCTCTTTCCATAACCATGTGACCCTAGCTGACATGCGACCAATAACAACAGGTGTGCTGTCCACATACAAGCTCCAGGTGGGAGCCTGAATGCCTCAGCATAGCACCAGATCACAGTAAGGAACACAAGCTAAACTAGCTGGATGATGAGAACGACTGGACTGAACTAGCCTTGGCGTGGCACAGGATCTCTGGACTTTGACTCTATTTCTGGCCCTGATTTTCCATGGTGGGATAAACAGAGATGGAATATTGGAAACCCATGGCAGCCTTCCACATGAATCAACCATTTTGCCACCCCACAGTCCTCCATGCAAGGCTCTTTGGAATACTTCCCTCGCAAGCACGTGAAAGAGACTAATCTCTACCTACAACACTACTATTAGTACTATTTTAGGTATTTCTACCAAAAGTATCAAAAAATACCACACATAAAGTATATACCAAATGCAAATGTTAGGCTATTTAAAAATAGCAACATGCCTTATGAGAATATCAAAACATTCCTCTAATCCTACGTGAATAGAGGTATTTATTTCCTACAATATGTCTGAAAGGAATTTATTCTCATGCCGTAAAGTATTTAATTGAAGAAATTATTACATATGCTACTGTCTAATCATCATAGAGTGCTTTATAGTCTTCTTTAATATTTTAAAATTATGAGTTTTTACAATTTAACTGTACTTACATTAAATAATGCCTATATCTGTGCTTATATACCCAATTATAGAAATTACATTTTGTATTCATATTTATTTTATTATATATGCATATGATTTGAACTTTTTATAAAAAGTGGAAACAGCCTTTTACTGCCACAAAAGAGGTATGTATAAGGAATATACATGGAACACATGTATATAAGACACATACAAAAATATATAAGGAAACTACAATATATAGTTAAGAGTGGTAGGAGATGCTTCCCAGATCTTGCATCTAGATCTCCCAGATCTTCCACTGTGAGGAATTCAATTGTCCATAGTCTAGCTGCTGTAATCTGAAACTCACACCCTGACAATGCAGGAAAATGTATCATTGATCTGCTTCCAGCAATTCTTGAGTACATGCCAGGTTCTGAGACATGCCTGTAATGTGGGAAACTCTGGCTTCCTGACAATCTCCCTGAAACTTAAAGTCTATGACCTTCCTTCCCTTTCTCTTTTATAAGGTTTCAACCTGTGTCTTAGACTGAGGACTCTCTCTCATATCTCCAACTTTCCTCTTCATTTCTCCTTACAGGCATTTCCATCAAAAGTCTCTTGCATGTCTAATCCCATCTTGCTGTCTGATGGTTAGGGGTCTAGACTAACATAGATATGATAGGGGAAACTATCCAAAAGGAAATTGTTGAAGACATATTTTGGGCTCCCATTTATGTCCATGCCCATGAAAGAAAGTTAGTGCACTAAATCCAGTCATGATAAAGAAGAATATTTTTATTTGCTGAAATGGAATATAATAATATATAAAATACTATATAATTATATATAATATAATATAATATAATATAATATAATTAATATATAATTTCCCATAGGAAATGTTTAAGATGGAGAATTTTAAATTGATATAGAAAAATATATCAATATCTTTGAGGTGCTCCTTTGTGATCTAAGAAAAAGAATTATGCTAACGCCACAACACGTCTTTCCATCTGAGGAAACCAAATTTGAAGCAAGAATACAAGGGCTCTAACCCAGTTGCATCTAATAAAAGTTATTCAAAATAACATGAATACCAGTTTCCTCAGTGAAAAAATAAAATTGCTATGAGAATTAAAAAAGATCATATCCAGAAAAATTCCTAAATCCTTGGCTTCTTTTAGGGCTCAGATATACCCACACATTTTCCTCTTTGCTAAGTTTATATCTATACAAAGAGTTGCATTGAAACTAGGTGATTAAAAAAGGTGAATTCAAGTTGTATTTTGGTGAATGTGTGCTAGAATGTAAGATCTTTGGAGGCAAGGGTTTGTGCCACCTTTGTTTTCTGATGTATCTCAAGGATCTAGAGTGGTACTCACCCTATAGAGAGTGCTCAACATATATGTTTTGAATTCATGGAAACACAAGGGAATACCCCTGAAGCAAAAGAGTTTGGTTGATAACTACCTCTCACCTAGCGATATCTAATACATGGCTTAAGAAAAAGTTATTATTAGATTTGAAATACAAGAGATAAAATTCTATTTGTAGTTGTTCCTGGATAAATGCTAAGTACCTAGTGATCATATTTATGTAACTTGTGGGGATTTTCAACATAAAAACTGGTGTTAGAAATTGGGTTAAAAAGAGGAAGATGGTCGGTAATCTATTATTTATTATCTATGCTCTATTAAGGGAGTTAACATAAATCAGTGTTAGTGAGTTTGTGAACACAGTGACCTTTGAACAATATAGGTTGAATTATGTAAGTCCACTTATATGCAGATTTTTTTCAGTAAATATTGTAAATGTATTTCATCTTCCTTATCATTTTATTAAAATATTTTCTTTTCTGGAGCTTATTTTATTGTAAGAATACTGTTTATATTGCACATTACACCAAAAAATATGTTAATCGACTGTTTATGTTACCAGTAAGACTCCTGGTCAACAGTAAGCTTTTAGTAGTGTTTCTACACACAGAAAATAAATACACAAGAATTTCATTTCCCATACCTCCCCCCATGCCAATATGCCTGCATATCACCCGGGCGTGTGCCAGATAGTTTTAAAAATGGCTTGCTGTGAAGGGGGGCATTTTTGTGTGCAATAAAAATTCTAAGTAAATGTAATTGAAAATGAAATATTGGCTTAACTCTACAGCTCTGTGTGTGTGTATACATATAGCTTTTTAAAAATTTATGTCAACACTGTTTTTGATGTTGCCTAGAAGATTTTCTATTTTCTGTATTATGTTTTATTTAAAATAAAAGTTTCATACTATATATAGAGGGAGAAAATATGTTTGAGTGGGTTTTGGTTGATTTTTCACAATTTAAATTTTACATACTCATATTTTATTTGGAGGAAAAATAAAAATACATTCTCATACCATACATCTGTTTTACCCTGTAATTACTTACAGAATGTTTTCACTTACATTTCTGCATGGCCTTTCTATAGATGAGGAAGATGGCTGCATGGACACACATGCCATGAATGTAACTTTTGTTAAACTCCACCAGGTCAAACTTTTATTTTGTTGTGGTTGGGCCTGAGAATTTTCAATGAGCACATACTGGACACACTTCACAAAGACCACCCTGGTCGATTGCGTTCATTTTCTCCAGGCTTCAAAACTCCGGCAACATTGACTACGGCTCAGGTCATCTCGGACGCTGCCACCCTGTCCTGAATTCAAATACGGATATTTGGTCTTCCCCTAAGAAAGAGGGATTGCTTTTGCCTGCCCCGTGGTCATGGTTTCCAACCGGCTGCTTCTAAGTCAATATCAACTCAATTTATTCTCCCCAGTGGGCATTCCTAGAAGTACATTTCAGCATCACCCCATTTACTAGGTAAAATCTCTTTTTGAATAAAGACATTTCTAAGTCTGTCACTAAACAGACTCGTCCTTTTGAGCCTCAGTGTCCTTCATTAGTAATAGTTAGAACTCTCCTATTCAGCTCACAAAGGTATTGTGAAAATAATAAAAATAAAAGATAATGTGAAGAAAATTTCTTCGAAGATGACAGAAAGATGCAGTGCCATTATTTTTAAGAAACCCTAGAAACCCTAGAAATATCTCTGAACTGTAAAGAAATTCTTTCATCAAAAATAAGATATACAAGGTGAAAATTTAAATTAGAGTTTCTCTGTGATATGTAAAATACTGCAGGAATAAACCACCTATATTCTGGCTACTAATAAGTTTATTTTTACAATGCTGCAGTGCTCTGACATGTATCTTCAATATACATCGGAATAAGGTATCGTATACTGATGAATCATGTATTTTCAAACACTTAAAGAGGAACTTCACTGTCTATGTGTTTCTCTATCCTTTCCGTGAATCAAGATGCTCCACTTAAAGAAAGCAGAGTTTGTCAGCTTATCTCCTTACAAACATAGGAGAACAAAATGTGAGCTCGCCAATAGTAACTCACCAGAAACATTATGACTAAGTTTTCTTAGTGATTGCTAGAATATTTATTATGTTGACTTAAAGAACAGCAGATCAGTATTTCTTATGAATAAAGATGCAAAAATTCCAAGGCTGCTGTAGCTCAGTGGATTGAGCATCAGTCTGCGAACCAAAGGGTTTGCCGGTTCGATTCCCCAATCAGGGCACATGCCTGGGTTGTGGGCCATGTCCCCAGTAGGGGGCGTGTGAGAGGCATCCACACATTGATGTTTTCCTTTCTTTCTCCCTCCCTTCTCCTCTAAAAATAATAAAATAAATAAAATCTTTAAAAACAAGATGCAGAAATCCTAAACAAAATACTAGCAAGTTGAATGAAAGAATACATCAAACATATATTTCCATTACTTTTTCTATTTACATTTCAGTTTGTAAAATTTCCACTGACATATTTTCAAGCTCAATCTTTTTTTGGCGGGAGCATGTTCAGTCTACTGATCAGTTACAGTATTCTTAATGCCTGTTACAGTGTTTTTAATTTTTAATATTCCCTTTTTGATCCATGGTTAGAATTGCCAGATCTCTACTTATACTATCCATCTGTTGCATCTTTCTTTACTTTTTCCACTGCAGCCTTTAACTCATTATTTTTAAATAATTGGTTTGATTATTCCAAAATCAGTTTTCAATTTAAATCTGTTTCTGATGGATGCTTTGCCAATTCAGACTGTGCTTTTCTCGCCTTTTGTCATACTTCGTAATTTTTTGTTGAAGTTTGCTTTTTTAACTTAGATGCATGGCATTTAAAATTTATTGTCCTTTTTTTATGTACCCCCTTAACTTTGGGTTTTCCATAGTTCCCCTCCACTGAGGGTCTACGTTTTGCAGGTCTTCACCATCATCCCTGGTTATTACAGTAGGTCCTCGTTGGTGGGGTGGTTAGGTGTGGGGGCATGGAGTGTTCTATAATCTTTCAATTAAATCTTAACTATTTACTCGGCCTGTCTTGGGGTTATGTACTTGACAAGGGTTTCTTTGGTGATTTAACTTTTTCTGCCATTGTCCCCTACTTTGTTCACCAGCTGAGGCATTTTCCATCTATATCTTTGTAACCAAGACGGCTGTTGATTATGTTTATCATTTTTCCCTTGGGAGAGACAGGAATGTGAAATGGGTTGGGCTGGGAAAAAACGCTTACATATGAAAGTATAAAGTTCAGGTAAAATATTGTATCCTAGAGAGTATGCCATTGTTCTGGTGAATGCTTAGGGTATATTTGACAATGACTATTCTTCTAATCTGCTTACATAGATCTTCAAAAGTTTTGTTTTTTCATCTTCACCAAAAAAGCCTGTTGCAATACCTTGGGGGTAAATGCTAGGAGAGTGTGGGGGTTTCCCTAAATCAAGAGTCCTAAGGTGTTCCTCAGGTTCCTGACTGCCCGGATTCGGATTCGGCCTCCAGCAATTCAAGTTTATTGCCACTTAAGGACTACAATTAGTTAATCATTTCAGCAGCTCCTGTTCTAAATCAACAGATCTCAGCTGTTCTCTCTGATGTGCCTGGATCTCCAGATACTGGGTAAGGGTGCTTTGCAACCTCAGGTCCCTGATAAATCCAACAAATATTATTGAAGTTGAATATGTTCAGCTTTTTCTTGTAAGGATGGTACTGACAAATTTGAACCCCTTTACATGTCATAGATGAACCTGGTAGCCCCCTTTTTTAACGCATTCATTTAATTGTGCTGCCTTCTGCCCTCACTCTATTCATCCCTCTGTATTATAGCATTTATTTCTATCAAACTTACAAATAATAGGGATATTTTCCAATTCAGACTCCAATTTCTTTCTGACTCTGACAACCACCTGCTGTTCACTAAATTTCCATATACTTGGATGCCACAATGTGTTTGCACTTGACTTTTCTAGCATTTAGAATATGTTTATCCACTACTCAAACTCCCATCCATCTTTCATTTCCAGCTCTCCCATGTATTTTATCCTGAATTTCCAGAAAGAAATTATGAGTTGCCTGTATTTATAATCTAAGTATGTATGTTTCCATTTTAGCACTTATAATTAACATTACCCCAATTTTATGAACCCATCTCCCAACTAGAATTTGTTTCTCAGAAACAGGAAATTGGATCTCGGTATCTAACAGACATCTTAGCGTATCCGACTATGAAATTTTCCTTAACTGCACTGATGGCCCTGCAAGGAGGGACTGAATTGTATCACAGGGAGGGAGAAAAATAGGGAGATTATTAAAATAGCCAAGTATGAGACACCTATCTTAGCATTTTATTCATGGAGCTAGAAATGAGGTTGAGATTTAGAATACTATGTGAGGAAAAATCTATTGTTCTTAATGGCATAAAAGTTAGGAAGATACACAGAAGAGTTTCCATGACTCTAAGATTGAATAGGTGATATTAATTGTAAGACAATTCAGGAGAAAGAATTGTTATATGTGGAAGTTTGGATTGCGACTAATGATAGATTTGAGGCCATCCTGTGAAAAGACCCCACCAGCTTTTTGAAATATTGGATACTGAATATCAAAATATAGATTGAGGTATAGGATAGTCATAGCAAATGGTTTGAGAGACAACATCTGAGATATGTACAGTGAATTAAAAGTGGAAGCTTTAGAAAGAAAATAAAGATACCATGTTATTAAAGTCACCAAAGGGGAGTATAGTATTACAAAACTATATTAATAAATATATTAATTTCAGAAAAATATAAAAGGTAAAATTTTAAAATATTATTTGGGCAATTAGAAATCTGACATGGAATAGTCATATTATGATAGACAGGTGGAAGCCCGTAGAATAGACAAATATACATTTTGACAGGTGAATTCTCTCTCAAACTTGTTTCTGTTCAGACAAAATAAGACAGAAAAATTTCTCCTGAATCACTTATCCTTCCTTTTCTTCCAGGAAATTCAACTGCATTACAATCTTATTAGACCACCTTCAAATATGTGGTGAGTATTGACTAAAACAATATTATGTAGCACATGACAGTAATTATTTTTTTGCATATCATTAGAAGTTAAGGCTATGAAGACAAGCCTTCAAATTTATTTATTTCCAAAACTTTAAATAGTGATTAAAATATTATATAAATGTTTAGTAAAAATTTTTTGAACAAATGAATAAATGATGTCTGTAACAAAAATGAATATTTCTACTACAAATAAAATTGTTTTATTTACACCTTACTTAGTAAGGCCAAAATTTCAATAGTGTGTATAAAGAAGTTATAGTCAATGTAGAAATAACAAGGTAAGCTACTTAAGATATTAAATATGTATTAAGTACCATATTCTGAAAGCATTTTTCTTTTTAATAATTTATTTCAATCAAGTGATAATATTTCTTGGAAAATAATATCATTGGGAACAATAATTTTTTTAAACTTTTGAAATAGGTAGACATATTTCTCTATCTCAGGCATTAGTACCTGCTTCCTAAGTCTTCATTATTACTGTTCTTGACCTTTTTGAGGAAAAACTGAAAAGTAAAAGTTATCGTTTCATTTAGTTAGTTAGATCTAAATGTATGTACACATTTTTATAACCCTTGCTTGTAAGAGCCACTCATTATTGGGTTTGTAACAGAGATTGAAACATGTGAAGTTTTTTTAAAAAATGACTTTGGAAACATTACCAAAGGGACATGTCCTCTGACTCATTTTTAATTTTTATATATGTAGGTGATTATATTATATTTATAAATTCTTATTGTTTGGTTTTAATTTGCATATGTTGTATATTTAATAAGGATGATAGAAAGGAAGAGTACTTAGGGAGTTGGTATTACAAAGGTTGCTTATTTTCTGCTTATAATTTTAAACATAAGCAAAAAAGCAAATATAAGAAATGTTTACACCAAAGCATTGCCACAGATATTAAGCAGAAATAAACTGATTATGTTTCATACCCTCAAGCTCAACCAGAAGTATTAGACTGCTGTGTTAAAGATAAGATAAATCGATTCATAAAAAAGAATAAAGCATGGAATAAAAAAAATTTAAATATCACAAAACTCTTTAATCTCTGAAAATCATTTTTTCCTTTCATTTGTATCATAGTATCCTAAAGGTGGAAATAATCCAGTTGTAACAACAGTATATAAATCTTAATAAAAAGTTAAAATTTCAGTAATATATAAATTTCAGAACCACATGTTTTAAAAATTTTGACTTTTCTTTGTTTTTGTTTTTATTTTCTCTTTTTTTTATATATAGACCTTTTTCTGCATTTAGCCTCAGACTGGGAATTATTTTTATCATTTACTATTAGGACTTTCCTATCCACTTGGAACCAGGTCTAGAAGAATTTTCCAACAAATCTATGTAACCAAATATTAAAATGGGAAATTACTATTTGTTTTTTATGTTATCACCAAAGTCTGAAAACAAATAGGAGGCAAAAACCCCAACTTACCAATGTTAATGTTTTAATTTCCTATAAAAGACTTGCAAAGGAGTTTTTATCTTTAGACCGACACCCAACATTAGGTGGGTGTTAAAATAGTTCAGGCTAAAATAGGAGTTAAAATAGTTCAGGCTAAAATAACCCAATAAGCAAAAGGGTGTTCAAGTGGGATGTGTGTGTGCATGTGCACACAAATAGTTTTCGAAATGGTTTTAGGTTTTCCTTTCTACTTTGTCTTGCTTAAGGAAATAATTGTCTATTTTTATTTATAAAGGTCATTATTACCAAAAAGGAGTAAAATTATTTTGATTTTCAAGTGGTAAGCCATTCAACTTAGAGTGTGTGGTGATTCACAGCTCCTGGGAATGGCAGCTTCCCTGGGTGTAAATAAGCTGACACTGGCTTCTTGCATTTACCTGGCTGTGCATGCTCAGATTTTACAGCCCGGAGACATGAACACAATGTCCAACACTCACAAGCTTACAGAAACTGAGATTTTAAATTCATTCTTGTCCTACCCTCATTTTGATTCGTCAACACAGAAAGCATAAGACAAGCACCCAGAAAAGTAACCTTTATAAAAATTTTAATATGTACTTTCTTATTTGTAATCTGGTCCTTCATTCTGTCCTAAAACCCAAATCACTCTACTTTGTAATTTTCAATCACCTCTTTATCAAAATCAACCACCCATCCAACCAACCAAATAAAGAAGTAAACACACAACAAAGCTACTATATCATTTATGATAAAGTTATTGGTGTTAGCAAAACTAACTCTAAATCTTATAATTACTCTAATACAGTTAATGTTTAATTATTGCCCACATAACAGTATTGGGTAAAGGAATAGGTATGTGGGTTAGACCTCTTCCACTCAGCGATTCAAGGACCCAGTCTGAGAAAAGCTCTGTCATGTTCGATATGTGAATTCTAACATGTTCCTAGGTGGCATCTCAACACCAGCTGAAAGGTGAAAAGGGCATGGAAAAGTAAGCCTAGGAGATGTTATGGACTGGGGCTGGAGGGAGACATATCACTTTCACTCATGTTGCACATGTAAGAACTTTGTCTCAGTGCAATCATTTATTGCAAAGCTACATAGTAAATCTAGTGCTCGTTTGGGAAGCCAATTCACTGCATTAAATTGACACTAAATAATATTGGTAGATAATCACATTCTCTCTGAGTACCCTACATGTCTTTGCTTTGACTTAATTCTGGCTTACCTCTAAAGACCCTATTTCTCTTTGATCGCCTCTACAAATCAATTTTAAATTCTCTCAACTTCTGTACCACAGAATTGAGGTCTTTGTCCACCTTGCTCATTCTTGTCTTAAGACAATTACCATTCTACAGTTCATTTAATAAAAAAGTAGTAGGTAAAGCAATAAATGAACAGAGAATAAAGCAAAATCAATGAATCAATAAATAAACACATAAAGAACCAAAAAAAGGAAAAAAAACTTGCTTTTTTTAAAAAAAACCTAACAAAAATCTTAAAACTTGACTCTATCATCTTTCTCCCTTTATTTGTTTCATGTCTCCTTCATTTTCTTCTTACTTTCAATTTTATGCCCTACCATAAATTCTCTTGTTGTCATGGGTGACTGAGCCAACACTGACAATCTCAATATAAGTAACTTTGTCTTTGACTTCATTAACTATATCTTGGAGAAAAAATTATTTTACCTACAAAATCACTAAATAAGTCACTTCATTTTCTTCCCCCAATCTTTCAGGCTACTTGTTTAAACACTCTTGCAGTTTATAGTTGTAATAATAATAATACATTTATGCATAAATGTCCTTGTCTAATACTTTGCTGTTTCCACCATTTTGTGGTTGATTCGGTCCATCCAAATGCTAAATCTATATAAATCATGTCCCTTTCTTTATGGTAAAGCTGCCCTAAAACAATCATACAACAAGGCAGATTACTGTTATTATAAATTTACTAATTTTTAAACACTATTCCAAATAACTTCTGGAAATTTTGTCCACTGCAACAATAATTTCAGATCATCTCCATCCTCCTCAATATATATTCTTTCTTTATTACTATCTTAACTTTAAGAAACACTCTCACCTCTTAATTAACAGAGAAAATAATTTTTAAAAACCATAATCTGAGAAAGTCTGTTTTTTGTTGTTTCCAAACACAAATATCCATATGAATTTTTCCTCATTTTCTCCTAGTTTCTCCCCATTCCAATAGTGTAAATTTCTCCATTCCCCACTTCTACCAAGAAACGTCCACAATCAATTATTTCTACTAATACTTTCAAAGGATTATTTGCTACATAATACTACCTATCAAAATCTGAAAAGAAGTAAATATTTCTCAGTGTAAATACAATAAAGATGGCAGCAAAAGCAATAAAAAATTGTCATAAAATCTATTTTCTTCAAGCAGTTATCTGTTCTTTCATCTTCATTGAAAAACATTTAAAAGAAATTGTGTACATTGAAGTTTCTCAAAATGTTCTTATCTTCTGTTATCCTATGAATTCTTTTCTAAAGTGGGGACTGCCCTCATCAATTACTATCTATTAACCCCAAAATTACTTTGGGGACCCTATAATGTAAATTTAGTTTTAACAAAAACATTAGATTATGAATCTAATTGTAGAAACTAAAACTTCTTATTTACCAAAAAAGTATGCAAGAACTGCTAACTCATGCTTCTGTGCCTAACAATACAGCTTTTTCAAACTTTTTATGTAAATACAACTTTTGATCATGACGTTTATAGTACCCATGTCAATAAGGCCTATAGACTTTTTTATCTTTTAATGTTATTTGATTTTTCAGGAGCACTTGAAACTGCAACTGTCCTTTTAGAAACACTCCCAATACTCTATTGTTGGCCACTATATTCTGAGGTTTCATGTCCTCTCCTTGTCTGACCCCCTGAAGAGTGATCCTGGGTAAGGAGCGTAGATGTACACCTAAGTGACAGGCAACAACTGATGCTGCATCAATTGTCAGTCGCTTCTTTTTTAAGCAAAATATTGTCTAGAGGTGAGGGTGAAAACCAGAGCAAGAGTTATCTATTTATACCATTATACCATTTCACTATCAGTGTACACACACTCCCCCCAAAAAAGTGTCATTTCTTTTTTTTTTTTTGAGTACTTGGTGAACAGGAACATTTTTGATGGGTACTCATTATAGAGTTGGAAAAATTGGAAGAATTATCCTCCCTACTTCAAAAAATCTATTCTGCAAAGTTTAACCAAGGTAATGTCATCTGAGCCATTCACATTTTTTCAGTTATTTCTTTGTCATCTAGGAAACTTTGTCTTTAGCTATTATAAAATCAAAGAGTGGAAAAAGCATGGTTAGAAAAAGATCATTAGGAAAAAAGAAACTTAAGATGAAAAGAAGATAAGTTCCTAAATAGGCTTTCTGTTTGTCATTGTTCTTTAATGCAATTCATAGCTCCCTAGAAGTGAAAATTACCTGGTAAACAAGCTAAAAAAGGATGACAACTGTACCTTACCTTAGAGATTTTTTTATTCAGTGGATCTGGAATAAGATGTAAGAGTAGATATTTTTAATGAGTTCTGTGGGTAATTTTCATGACAATAGTTTGGGGACTAATTTGAGAAGACCTGATTTTTTTGAATTGTATATTTAATCGGCAGAAGATTATTGGAACAGTAAGATATCTCCTCAATTACTTGAAAGTCTGTGTTATGGGAAAAAAATACCTTCATTGTGAATCGCTAGGATACTAAACCAAATCATAGTAGTACCGTGTAGGTGCATTTGACATAATTATGAGAAAGAAACTTTTAAGACATACATGTAAAACATTGATGATGGTTTCTTTATAAAATAGAGATAACTTTAAACTATTAATTGTGGTGGACATAAAAAAACAAAAGGAAGTGATTATAGTTAAGGAAGTGTTTGCATTTAGGGAAAGTAGAGAAGCTTTGATTGGGATAGGCACATGAAACGTATTTAGAGTTTTCTGCCATACTTTTATTTCTTGATCCAGGTGGTTTTTATAAGGATATCCATCTCTGTTTTCTTCTTATAATGGGTCTTTAAGTTTTACATCTGTTGTATGACATGGTGTGCACATTAAAAATATTTATATGAAGGCTGAAGGATTGGCCATTGGTAAGAGAGCTGTGGTGGACAGAGTCATGATACATCTCTAAGGAAACAGTTAACTAAAAGCTTGTGATCCTGATAATCAAATTGCTGAAGCTTTGTATTGGCTGTTTTTCCAAATTTGTGATGTGTTTGAAATAATCACATTGACTAAAGATAGAATACCTCAACAGATTGTAATTTGGTTGTCCTTTTAGTTCTGGTGAGGTGGTGATTTTTTAATTTTTAAAAAAATTTTTATATATAGGTTTACCTTTTTTAAATGCTCTATCCTGTCTTCAAAGCTAAGAGGTCTTATTCAAAAAGATCTGGAAAGTTTCCTCGGATTGAATAGTTTATGAATATATGAGTGAAGGTATAGTACTTTAAGACATTCAATTTATAAATCAATAAGGAGATGGTCTTAATAGAATCATTACTGAAAATATAAGGTATTTTGTGAGATCGATATAAGTAATAGATATTTTGTATATATGCCATCAATTAGGAATTTTATTAACAGCCATTGACTCTATTCAGATGAATAATTAAATTATAATTATTGTTAGAATAACGTTCAAGAAATGTTACTGATTATGTGGAACTAGAAGTTAGAGATTAGAATCAAACAAATGGTAGTGCTAAGTACCCTTCTGAGTAAAGGAGAAACTTTATATTTCAACTTCAAGAGCAAGTTAAGATGTTGTGAACAGATAAATTCCTTCAAGATATTTTTATTTCTGATTTGGTATTCCTCTACTGTCTGTATTGTACATTTGTTTGCAGAGTCTAATATCAGAAATAAAATAAATTGTGTCGCATTCTGGAGCACTTTCTTCGTAGACTTAAAAATTAAATTTCTCTCTTATGGCTCAAGAGTGAGTATTGCATTTCAGCCGTTTAATTCTTGTAATCTATTGCCCCGTCTCGATTCCCACAAAAATAAAATAAAATACTCATTAAGACAAGGTAAGAGTTTATCTCCTCACTGAGGGATAATTCTGAATCTTTGAAAAAAAGTATTATTGTACTGAAATTTTCATGTAAATTAAATTAAATGTAAAAATACACTTAATAAATACAACATGGTTCTACAGAATTGAGATCACCATGATGCTCCAGTTAACTTGGTGGGAGAATGCCACTTGTGATGCCAAGCTCATACATAGTTGTAGTTCCCCAAGGACTAATTTGCTTAGAGAAAAGTGTTTTCTTCCTGACTTCCAAGAAACTAACAACTGCAAAATTATGTTGCAAAAAAGAGGTGAAATATTTTTATAGATTTGTATAAAACATTGATTTTTAAATATTTGGGATTATAGATGTTAAATTATGATCTGACAAGTGAGGTAGTCGTCTGCCTAGAAAATTGACTTATACGAGGAGGGTCCCCCCACAATGTAATTTATTTATTAAAAAATTGTGCATTTATTTTACATGTTTAAACTTCAGTCACTTTCAAACTACTCCCCATTTGATGCAATAAACCTACTGAGATTTTATTCCACTGCTCAAAACAGTTTTTGAACTTGTTGATTTTGATGCCTTTTTGTGCTCCTGTAATTTTTTTGTTTCACCTCTTCCACATCAGCAAAATGTTTCCCTTTGAGGACTTTCCTCATGTGGAGAAAAAAAAAGTTGTTCAGAGGGAGATCAGATGAATAGGGAGGGCGAGGCCAAGTGGTTACACTGTTTTGGGTCAAAAACTGCTAAACACTCAGCGCAGTGTGGGCAGGTGCACTCGTGTCACCTACCATGACGTGGGCAAGTGCATTGAAAGGGTTTAAAAACAAACCACTGAAGCTGAATGCAGCCTCATGCAACAACAGCAGCTGGTGCAGTGATACAGATGGGTTCCCAGAGCACCCTCCTGGCAGGAAGCCTGTACTGCAAGGGGCCTGACCTTCAGAAAAAATTCTGTTTTTGCGGGGCTCCTCCCTCATACTAAATAATGCATAGAATTTAACATAATACATGTAACCCTGGAGTCCATCCGTAGGTTGTCTACAATTTAAGATTCAGAGTAAAATACCCTAAAAAACATACTCAGCAGAGAAATCAAAGATAAAAACGAAATTAGAATATCTTGCAGTAGTTTTATTTTCATGTATAGAGAAGAGCAAATCAATTCGTGTTATTTACTTTAAAAATACCACAATCAAAGAGTTACAACATTTGCTTGAAAATCAATTGAAAAAGATACCCAAGATGGCAATTTATTGTTTGATTTATTTAATTTAAAAAAAAAATTAAGTGTTAACACATGAACAAATTTTAATAAGAAAGCATTCTCTTGAAGTTCAACAGCAGGAAATCAAGGCAAAGACTTGAGTTCCCCACACACCCTTACAAAGAACAACATTCCGGCCTACCTGTTACTTACCTCATGAGAACATTTAACACTGAAAGTAGGAGTGTTGTTACTAATAGCCTGTCGGGTTTATTCTGTTATCTAAACATCCATTTGCCTCAAGTCATCTACCAAAAATTTCTGACAGATAATCAACTATTAATCAGGAGTGATTTTTATTTCATAATTAATACTTAATTTTGCTAATTAGTAGGTAGGTATGGTAGAACCCCACACCAAATTCTATTTCCACTTTCAAATGTGCCCCTATGGACTGCAAGGGCTAGAAACCCACAGGCTGCCTGTCAGGCTGTGTTTCATCCACTGTTTAGATGACTCCTCTGCAATGCAAGTTCTAGGTACTTCGTGACCACTAAAACAATTTACATAAACCCTGCATTCAGAATTTAAGGAGACAAAGAGGGCTCTAGACCTCCAAATTACTAGTAAAAATATTTGACATTGCATCATAGTCCTGGAGCTAATAATATTTAATAGGAAATTTGGGCTTTCCTGAATCTAGATTATACAACTAAGGGAGGCACCTTGAAACCAGCAGCCAAGATGAATTAGTGAATTGGTGAATTGGTGAATTGGTGAATTGTGAATTAGTGCTTTCCAGACTCTATGGTGTCTAATGGTTCGAAAGTAACAACTCTCTGGCATAACAACCCTAGGTGCTAGAAAAAAGTGTTCATACAGTCCACCCTAAAATCTGTCTTCTCTATCCTTTCCAATATTTGTGTAAGTATCTAAATTCCTGCCTTAGCTTTACATCCACTAAATTCACCAGTTTAGTTTCTATTATGTATATCAAATACCGGCTGATACACATAACCTAGAAGTAAAAGAAAATAAACTAGTGAAAGCGTTAATATAAAATGTTGAGTCTGTATATTTGTCTGCTTAGGCTTCCAGACAGAATACCACTGCTTAGAAGCCTTAAATGTAATTTTATTTTCTCATGGTTCTGAAGGCTGTTCAGTTTAAGATCAAAGAGCCTGCAGAGTTGGTTTCTGGCAAAACATCTTTTCCTGGCTCTGCAGAAGACTGCCTTTTCTGTCCTCAAATAGCCTTTCCTCTGGGCATATGCAAAGAGAGTGCAAAGAGGGGGTTTCTTGTCCCTTTTGCTTCTTGTAAGGACACTGATCTCTTTTCAGATTAGGTCCTACTCTGTAGACCTCATTTAATCTTACTTACCATCATAAAAACTCTGTCTTCAAATATACTAATGCTGGGGGTTAAGGTTTCAATGTATGAATTTGGTAAGGGGGGCATAATTTAATCCATAATAGTTTCTTACCATGTTATAAATCATGTGATGCTTCAAACACACACAGACCCACACCCAATCCTGCCCACCTAGCAACCTGAAATACAGAGGTATAAAGGCTCTTACAACCAATTTACCTTCTTCTCACTCTTCCAATGTTAGACCAGTGCATTTGTTTTGAATGACAGCCACTGTTGGTCATAGTTTTCAACTTGAAGGGAATCTTTATTTTCTTGGTGGTTGAATACTATATCTCTGGTGCCAGGAGGAATGCCTGGTATTTAATACCTGCTCAAAACCCTGGCTGGTGTAGCTCAGTGGATTGAGCATTGGCCTGCTAAACCAAAGGGTCTCTGGTTCAATTCCCGAGTCAGGGCACATGCCTTGGTTGTGGGCCAGGTCCCAAGTAGGGGCCATTTGAAAGGCAACCACATGTTGATGTTTCTCTCCCTCTTTTTCTCTCTCCCTTCCTCTGTATCTAAAAATAAAATAAATAAAATCTTAAAAAAAAATACTTACTCAAAAATATTTGGGTTTTTTTTTCCAGTTAACGTTTATTGCAAATTCTTATCTCCCCTTGTGCATTATGCTCCCTCTATCTCTTTCGAAAGCATTTTTGTCTTTTTCATTTTAATAATTTTTAACATTTTAGCACCAGTGTATCCAAAACTAAATTAATCATATTTACTTCTATCATAGTCAACAGTGGGCTAGATATTAAGGCTTAATATTCTGTCTTTCTTTTACTCAAAAACCTGACAGTCTACCTGCAAACTACATTTCATCTCATTCCTCCTTCGTTATTCCTTTTGGAAACAAACAAAACAAATTCTCATTTTTATCCCATCTGAAATTTTACTTGGCTCTACTTTGAAAATATATTTATAATTGAGTACTTCTAACTACCTCCATTTCCGCCACCTGTCTAAGCTTCTATACATTTTCTCTGATTAATTCAACAGTTTCTAAAAAAGGTTTCCTTGATTCAGCTCTTGTCTGCTTCTAATTTCATCTTCAGGAACGATGTTGTTAAAATTAAGTCAAAATATGTTCCAGCTTTCTAAGAACACCACAGTAGTTTTCCTTCTTGTCTCTGTTAAAAGTCAAAGTCCTCATCGTGGTCTCCCTGTCCTTTCATAGTGTGGACTCACTACTGCTTTCACTTCTGCCTCTTCTACTGTCTTTTCTCCTTGCTGACTGACACACAGCATCAGCACGGTCTTCTCGCTGTTCTGTAAACAACTTGCAGATATTGCATTCCTTAGTCCTACTTCTTACAATATTTCTTGCCCAAATTTCCACTTGGCTAGCAACTTAATTTACTTCATGCTTGTGTTCAAAAGCTATCATTTACTAATAGTCCTTGTCCATGTAGGAGTTGATTTTTAGAAGGAAAATTTTTCTTACTTGCTCTTCATCATTTGTATTATTTGAGTGCTATTTAAGATTTTATGCCCCTACTTTTTTCCATGTATTGGGTTAACCTAAAAGTTCCTTGAGTTTTTTCCTATAAGATGGCTCTAGTAGGCTTAGTTGTGTTTAAGTTCTTTCAAAACAATTTTGTTAAATTGTATTGTGACAGCTGTTATATCAGCATGCATTAAAAAAAACTTATCAAAATTGGCGAATTTTTGTGTCTCCATTTTATATGAAGAAGAAAGAAAATAAATGACATTTTTGGCATTTGTGCTTTATTATTTCAGGAAAGGTAAAAATGCAACTGAAATGCAAAAAAAAATGTGTGCAGTGTATTAAGAAGGTGCTTTGACTAACTGAATGTGTCAAAAATGGTTTGCAAAATTTCTTGGTACTATTTACATTTTGACCAAATAATTCTTTGCTGTGGCTCTGTCTTACACATTAAAAGATGTTTAGCAGCACCCCTGGCCTCTACCCACGAGAAGCCAAGAGCGGGAGATAGCTGACATACTCAAAATATCCAAATCAATGAAGTTATTAATGAAAATGAAAAATTTGTCTCTTATTTTACAGAAAAAGCTAAATAGACTTTTTGGCCAACTCAATAAAATGCTAAATATCTAAAATGATAAATTCTATCTTCTAGAGATATGTTTACATTAACCTGACCTACATGCATGAACTTTCAATTTTGTTTATGTTCAGACCTTATATTTTTTTCTTTTAAAGCACCATTAGGCCTACTTTACATTGTCTTTTATTTCCCATCAGAGATGTTATATAATATGTTAATTTTAATATAGCCATTAAAACAAACAATAAAATGTAAGTTTTGGATAAAGCTATGGAGAAACATAACCATAGGAACTCAAAATGCCAATAAACCTAACTTAAATACTGTTATAAACTAGAAAAAAAGCATGTGAAGAATGGAAACTTTGTCCTGAAGAATTTAAGGAATATTTTGCCATTATTATAATGTCCAATGGGATATGAATGACCTGTGGAAAATCTAGTGATAATAAATGTCATTTAAATGTCTATTTCCATTGAGTGCTACTATTTTATATCTCATTTGCTTTGTCATTGCTTAATATGTGATGTGGTTGAAAATCAGTTAAATAAAATATAACATCTTACATAATTATAATGATTTTTTTGTTGATGTAGGAGTTGATTTCTTTAAATAGACTTTGCTGACATGGTCTTTTTCATGTATTTGTTTTAAATGATATGCAAGATTATATAACTATAACTATGACTAACTTGGATTTTGCAAAGTTTTAGTCATGCAGTATATAAGAGGACAGGATTAAACTAGATAGAGTAGGAATGTTGATAAATAATACTTATATTAATATTTAATATTCTATATTTTAGGAAAGAGGTATGTGTAGAAAAGGTTAAATAGTCTTAATCATGCTATAATAGTAACAATTGTAAAAATAAACATGAGAGTTATTGAGTTTTCTCACCTAGGTACATAGAAATAACAGCATAAAGTTTGTATTAAAAATGGTTTACAAATTTAACAAGTTTTGAAAATTATATATGCAATTTTTAGTTCAGATTAGCCAAATCATTTTTTGAACACTATAGTAAAAAATATATTAATTTATTATTAAGGCTGATTTTTCTACTCTAACTCTAATAATTACATAGCATGTAATTATTAATATTTATACATAATTATAAAGACATGTCTTTCTCTCATCTAGAGCCCAGGGTTGATCAAAGATTATACAATTTAGTGGGGATAACTTTTGGTGTTTCATTTCAAAGCAGATGAAGCAATTGGAACATCTTTTATGAAAATTTTGCTAAGACAAAATCAGTCTTGAATGTTTTAAAGTTTTGATTATATTAGAGTTACATGGCATTAGGGACTTTTTAAAATATCTTTCCTTTCTCTGTTTGCCACTGGTTTATTGCTGATTTGAAATGTTAATCTGGATGGAATAAAGTGACTGGTATTACTAAGACCCAAAGGGAGAAAAAAGACTAGGTTAGGAGAATTGGGGATACTACAGGAATGAAAATGTTTGAGGACCATTAAGGGAAGTAAAAGATAGGATTCAATGAGAATAAGATTTGTTCCCAATAAGAATAAAAGTTGTTCTGAGAAGAAGGACCTGGGATGAAAATTCCTATGCATTAGGAATCAGTGGAAATTTGGACTTAAGTAGATGGGCCAATCCAATATACTCACTCTAATTTGAAGATTTATGGATTAGAAAATGTAATTCAGATAAAGGGAAAGTGCCTGTAGACAATTTTCTAGATTCTGCCCATGTGGAATCAGTTAACAGTAATTGGAGCAATTTTATTGTCTCCTCTTGTTGTGACATAACCCAAGTGTAATTGTCATGAAGCTAACTTCTTCATTAGCAAAGATAAAATTCTTCAACAGTGTTTCTTTGTACATCTAAGTCAGTGGAAGAATTTAATTTTACCTAAGCATACTGAAGGGCATTTTGTACTAAAGACAGGTTTAATGAACTTCAAACACATACCCTATTATTTAATTGGCAGGCTGTTTTGTGTATTCTGATGACTCTGACTCACCTTTGCCTCCACTTCCTAAAATTTGGTTATGGTCAAGGCAAAACTATTTCTAGCTCCCAAACGCTATTTCCTGCCTCAAGCCTATAGGGCAGCTACAGAACAATTTATATCTGACCTCTCATCAAGAATCTCACTTCAATGTAGCAGTCATATAATACATAGCTCGTTCACATACCACTTGTATAGGAACATAATCACTCACTGTTAGAGACAAAATTATTTATGCTACTGCTATAAAAAGCCTATTGTAAAAAATACATGGAAATAATAAATGCATGTTTTATTGACATAACTCTAAACCTATGTTTAACAGCAAACCTGAAAATATCATCATGGATAAGTTTGACCTCTCTTTTACAATTGCTACCAAGTCTTTACATTTTAGTTCCTGAAAGAAACACCTTAATCAATTAAAGAAAAGCTTCCTTTCAACTGAAGCAATCTTCTTACAGTTGGTATTAAGGAACCACATCTAAATGCAATAAGAAAAACTCTAGAGATGAATCCTTAAGCTATACTCATATTAACAGACAAAAATAATTTCAAAATAAACTCTTTAGTAAGGGGTTCATAGGTATGTAGATCCCACTGTAGGTAAGACACCAGAAAACAAACAAACAAACAAGCAAAAACTCTATCTAAAATCTGAAAGACACAAAGATTAAAAAAAATCTGTCTCAACAAACCAATTCCAGATAGTTTTCTTTTTTTTTGTAGCTGCACTATTTTATTTTATTTTGATTCCTTTTTATTGTTATTCTATCACAGTTGTCCCAATTTTTCCCCTTTGTCCCCCTCAGCCCAGCCTGCTCCCCACTCCCACAGTCAATCCCCACACCGTTGTCCATGTCCATGGGTCATTCATAATGTTCTTTGTCTAGTCCCTTCCCCTTCTTTCCACCACTATCCTCCTTCCCCTTCCCCTCTGACTTCTGCAGTCTGTTCCATGTTTCCATGTCTCTGGTTCTATTTTACTTATTAGTTTATTTTGTTCATCAGATTCCTCTTATAGGTGAGATCATATGGTGTTTGTCTTTCACCAGCTGGCTTATTTTACTTAGCATATTATTATCCAGCTCCATCCATGCTGCGGTAAAAGGTGGGAGTTCCTTCTTTCTTTATGTTGTGTCGTAGTAGTATTCCACTGTGTAAATACACCACAGTACTACTGATGTGCTACTGATGGGCACTTAGGTTGTTTCCGGCACTTGACTATTGTAAATAGTGATGTTATAAACATAGGGTTGCATAAATTCTTTTGAATTGGTGTTTTGGTTATATTCCCAGCAGTGGAATTACTGGGTCAAAAGGCAGGTCCACTTTTAATTTTTTGAGAAAATTCTAGATATCATTCAAAAAAATCACTATATCAAAAGGAAAATAAATACTTCATTAAATATTAAAATAAGAACTATATAATTCTAACAGAAATATTTAATTACTGTTAAATTATACACTAAAATTGGTTACTTCTGCAGAAATGTATTGTTTAAATCTTGAGATTCGAGTATAAAGGTTTTATTTTGATGGCTACTAACAAGGGTGCGACATAGGATCTACCTGAGCCTTAGATTATAACTCAGAGACTAAGCTAAAAAATCATTCTTACCAGGAGTGAGAATTGAACCAACATTAGCAATAGGTGGATTCAGATAGTTTTCACAAAATTGTCAACTATTGATATTTCTGCTGTGCATTAATTTTTGTGATTTGTGGGTTGACTGAGATCAATGCATATGTCATAGTGGAGGTCATCTACATGGTTACATTCAGCGAGAGGCTTGGCTGTTGAAACATCTATGAAGGCTTCTCTGTCGTCTTTCACAATTCAGTTGTATTTCCTAAGCCTTTTTGCAGCATTGGGGGTGGTTTTTAAAGGGAACATTCCTAGAAAACACACCCAGTGCACTAATACTGATCGTATATCTGCCTGTATATATTTGCAAATTTCCCATTGATCAAAGCAGGAAAAATCGCAAGCCCAGAGTCAATGTCGGAGACGGCTACACAAGACTGACCACTGGGAGGTCTAATGCACAGAGCCTAGCAATGTTAGCGCCTCCTATAGTGCTTAATTTCAGTTTACTTATGGCTTGATTACCCTTTTTGGTTTTTTATATATACTGAGAACATTTATTTTATATTCGGTTTTTTTTAAATTTCAATTTCAGGCTTCTATCTGAGTTTGACTCAACGTCCAATTGCTTGTATTGTTTCTCATTTTTACTATTTGATTGTGTATTTTGCGATTTCTAAGTGTGAAATCATTTTCCATGGAACTTGATCCAACTTTTGAGCATGCCGAGTCCCTTTGGAGTGATTTGTGTTTACTTTAGATTAGTTTTTAACTAACACTGTCAAGTGAATTCAGAAAGAATTATTAAAGTTAACTCATCATTATTAATTCTCATGAATGTTAATTTTTTTTCCTTTCTGCCCTGCTCTTCCTTTTGAAGGAGACAGTTTATTTTTGGTCTAGCGTGGAGAGAGAGAAAAAGAACTTTCAGTCAGTGTCCTCTTGCACCGAAGTAGTATCATTTGAAGACCAAACTGTATGTAGGCGCTCCCATGAGAGGCTGACCACCTTGAACTAGTTTCACAAATACATAAAAAAACAAAACTTTCTTCCGGTTTCATTTTATAATGTCCTCAGAGCAAAAAGCTTGTTCCAGTAAAAAGCCATTTACCTCTCTTCTTTCTTCCCTTAAAGTGGTTTTTGTTCTCAGAATTCCTTGCTTTCTTGCCAGCTCATTGATAAAATCAAAGAGTTGGTTTTCTCTTTTGATTTTACACGACGTTTTTAGCACTTTTCAATGGAAGGATGGGCATGATATATATTCCAGGAAATCTTTAGATTTCCGACTTGCTTGGCTCCTCAGCAGCAAATGGACACCTGTGTGGTCTGATGAACAGTCACCCCGTAGAGAAACTAATACTGAGCGAAGCACATGCAGTGAGTACGAAGGCCCAAAGTCACAAAGTAGAAAACACAGACTAAAGTTTTCTTAGCTACAGAGATTGCTGTGCAAACATACAATACACCATTAAATAAATTTAAATGTATATTTTTATATATTTAAAACTCCAATCTTTGAAGATTACTTTTTTCCATATGGAACTCTCTGAAATATACCAAATTAGCTAAATGAAAAGCATTGATGTTGGTTATTTTATCTGTACTATTTATCTATCTATCAAAGGTTTATTATGCGTATAATACCTAGTACTGAAATGCTAGAAGTCATCACAGTCACCATTTACTGAAAACTACTAATAGATTCACACACATTGATCAGCAATCCAACAATATAATAATTGTTTTATCCATATTGAGATCCAAGTGTTAATGAATATTCATTAAAGCGGGTTGCACAGGTGTTGAGTGGTAAAGATAGCATTTAAACACTGACCGGATTGGGGAAGGTATGTCTCTACCACTTTTTGAGGACTATGTTCTTTACCTTACAGAAACATTCCAATTTTAAAAATATAGTCCAGTATTCCTTTGCAATATAGGACAGGTTTTTTTTCTTTTTTGAAAAAAAGTTAATTTCCGGAGTCTTTGTGTAACTTACCCAGTGTTTCTTAATGGTTACTAAAGTTGTATGTTTTTAACTTCTGATAACAGTTCTGAATTCTTGAAGGTAAAATAAACTAGTTAGATTTGAAAAGATTAGCCTAGGAGCAGATTTATTCTTAGTGTGCACAGATAATGCAGAACTTTTATTTAGATGTGATTCTTCAATAACATTAAACGTAATTTTCACACAAAAAATAAATGTAAATTATGAACTGTTTTCATTAAAAAGTTTTATTCCTAATTGAACTACAAATAAAAACCCTGTATTTCATATACTGTCTCATTTTGTTTTTTTAATTTATGAACACAACATAAGCCTCCTGTTTCATTTGTTCAATTGCAGCTTCCTTTCTTCCTCCTGATTTCTTTCCCAGTGAGTGGATAAAGTAAAATGGAATAAAACAATAAATTTACTCACAATTAAACTTCCCTTATAACCTTTGAACCTCAATCTTGATCTGAGGAATAAAGCATTTTTGACATGTTATTTAAATCCATACTATGGAGGGGCGGGAAGAGAGAGAGAGAGAGATTTTTTCACTACTGATTTGCGTCTTTGACAATTCTATCCAGAAAGAGAGGGAAATCTCAAAAGAACACTTGAATAACAAAGGTGGCATTTAGACCAAGGCAAGCCCTAAGTAAGAATTCCTTTAGGGGAAATTAATGTCTTTTAAGAGAAGTTTTTCAGACCAAACTATAATTGAGTGGCACAACCATTTCAAGTAAACAGGCATAGCAGTTTCTATCTTGTAAATGGACTTAAAATCAAACTTTAAATCCAAAATTTTTGACAAGCTAGTTCAAATTAGGTAGGGAAAGGAGAAAAACAAAATATAATATTCCAACCGTGTACCATATTTAATACTTTATTGTCATAATCTACCTATACTTGCAGTATTTTTATATTATGTTGCTTCCATTTTTATATTTCCAAATCCTAATCTAAATTTTAAAATATAGTTTATCTTACAAGAGTATTATAAAATGATAGATATGATGGATTGTTATATTCTGTTTCAAGAATTAGAATCAATGTTATTTTTAAACTTATTTTTAAAGATAGTTTATGAGCTATTTCATTCTATTTTTTCAATGTCCTTGACTATCTGGTGAGCTTCTTCAGATGTTTAATGATAGTCATAGTCAAGTTGCTTCACAAAGCAAAGAATTTTATCATAGGGACACTAATTAGAGATTATTTGGGGTATGGTAATCAATGAACAATGTGACTTTCAAAATTAACATTCAAGGATGTGTTTTACAAAAGTTTTATAAAATTTTAGTAATTTGTTTATGCTGGGCCTGTTGATATGAGTCATGCTTGATGAAGCATACTTTAATATACAGCTAATTATAATCGCAACTTAATGAGACTTCAATGAACTAATCAAGAAAATAAATATTTTAAAATTAATCATTATTATTGAAAAACAAAATTCTCAATGTTTGATCAAACACCTGCAGAAGATGATATCAACTATATTGTGAAGCAATACGCTGTATCAAAATAGGATATTGCAAAATAAAGTGGAGTGACTTTGGCATTGTCTCTCCACACTTCATTTTTGAGGAGCAAGTTATTATAGACTACTTTTAAATTACACAATTACTACATAAAATATAAAATTGCATTGTATTTTTAACTTCTTTCAGTAAAGCTGGGAATTTTTAAAATTTTTACAATAAAGTCTCAGAACAAGGAGAGAAAAATCAAGGAGAGAGCATTAATTTGACTTGTGTTTTGTGGTGTGTATGAATATTTTTCCATAAATTTTATGCAGTTTAATGTCAAAAAAGTAGTTTCCAAAACAGCTATGTTAACGTGTTCTTTAGGTTTTCCCTTTCTATATTCTTCAGAATATTTTGAGTTAATTTATCCCCTGATCCTTCTCAAAGCTAGTGTGACCTCATGCACTTTACCCATTCTAAAGGGAATCCTCTCTGTCATGAAATACTATACTAGTCATTGAGGTATCAAACTCAGTCATATGTTGGTAAAACATCTAATTCCAAATTTATTAACTTTTTAATTGAAAAAAAATGTAATGAATGAAATAAAGCTGGCCAGTATTTTTATATCCACAATAATTCATGAGTATATTCTTTAAACTCTGCCTCTTATATTCAATAGTTTGATAATTCACATTTTAAACAATGAACACTTTTAAAACTAAATTATTTTAGTGTTCTATTTTAATCAATTTTTGATTATACATTTATGCATTTTTCTTTTAAATCAACTGTATCTTGGTTAAGTTAAATTATTCAGGTAAACTTCTAAGTGATAAATAAATATAAATGCACAAAATTGAATTTCAATGGCATATTAAAAATTTAATAGAAAATATTATCAAGCCATGCAATGAAAGTATTTTGGCTCAATAAAAATAAGAGATAAAAACATTCATTTTCTCAACATTTTGATTTGAGTTAGATTTCCCTCTCTACATAGGAGAATTAAAATCTTTATAACATTCACCTTTTACCATATCACAAACACTAGAATTATCACATGCTTTTTCAGCTTAGGGCCAATAAGGCTGTAGAAACTTTTACGTCAATAGTATTGCATAAATCTCTCCTCCCTGTTCTTAGACACTAAGCAGTTTAAGATATTTACTAGTGACTGTCTTTGTCCTATTCCACTATTATTGTTAAGCTGTTCTTGTTTGTTTCCATGTGTGTTTTTACAGTTTTCCTTCAAAAAATCAGTTGTATACTCTACAGGTTGCAATTTTGAAATATCTTTGAGACTGTTTTCCTAGAGTGTCCTGGGATCTATTTAGTTTAAATGACAGAATTTTAAGTGTGACATATGAGTCCACAGAGGTTTTCTTGTGAACTAAGTCATTCAGTAAGTTCTGCTTAACTTACCACTATTTCCTAGGAGAAATGTTGGGAGGCAGTGAGGAGTGAGAAGGGACACCTGAAAACAGATTTCTAAAAGAGAACATAGAGCAGGACTATCAGTGATTTTTGTTAAGGAAACATTTTTATCTCAAGGAAGTACCAAACACAAACCTCTGGGATACTCAGAAATACTTCAATCAACAAATCTGCATATGTTTAATATGACTATTGTCTTAGAAAATAAGAAACTATGAAGTATAAAACAGTCATTGCTGCTGCCTTCGTAAAATTTATCCCCTAAGGCAAGTGACAGACATTGGTAAATGTTTAGTAGACATACATATATTTGTTCTAATCTGAAATCCCGGGTATTGGTATGAGCATATAAACCGAGAAAAATACCAAACAAGTTTCATAAATCATTTGCCTAGGAAGTGAGGTTAACATCATGTGTTGATCAATGTATAAGGGTGAACTAAGTGAAGGAACAGGAGCAGTCTGGACAGAAGGTCCCAAGTTACCTAGGAGGAAAACCAGCCTAGACTTAAGACTTGAAGGAGATGAGTGGGGAAGAGGAGTCCGAAGAGGTCTGAAGAGGATGGAGAAGACGCTTAAGAACCTGTGCCTTTATAGCAAACAAACAGGAAGATGAAACAGTAAGATTTGCATTTTGAACTATCACTGATTAGAGTGATATGCCTATCACTTAAACAATGGTGATGGGTTATTATGAAAAACGGCAATGACAGTATGGGGATTTGGACAGAAACTAAGTTCTGGTTTCTCATGCTTGAATTAAAAATGGTACATGATTTTCTCACTAAGAGTTGATGTTATATATTAAGAAATATTTTAAGAATATTTTCATCCATTTTGTATACTTTGAAATTTAGAGGAAATAGTAATTTGTTAAGGATATTAATTTATTCAGTAGTGACTAAAACCTTTGAGAACAGAAATGCAATAAAAAATTACCACCACCAACATGATTAAATATACAAAAGTAATCCATTGTGGGGAAATTAAATTTACTACATTTGGTGAAGTAGACCAGAGTATAATGTATGAGAAAACCATTAGTTTTAAAGTAGTAAAAAACAATGATTAGTGTTTCAAAAAAGTGTTTATGTGAAATAATTCAAAATAATTACAAGAAAAAGGAGTATAATGAGTTCCCATGGACTCAACACTCAACTTCAATAATTTTCAATCCATGTCCAACCTAATTTTATCTGTAAACCAGTTACTCTTCATTCCCATTACAGGCAGCTTGAGGCAAATGACAACAGTGTATTAATTTATGTGTGAATATTTCAGTCACATCTCCAAATTACAAGAATTTCTCTTTTCAATAATAACTACCATCAGAACCTTACCATCAAAACAGAAATAGCTTTTTTCTCTTTAAAAAAAAAAATTTAGTTCTTTTCCTTTTTATTGAATTTATTGGGGTGACACTGGTTAACAAAATTATACAGGTTTCAGATGCACAATTACACAACACATCACCTGTACACTGGATTGTGTGTTCATCACTGCAAGTAAAGTTTCCATCTATCACCATTTAGTCCTCCTATACCTTCCCACACCTCCTCTTCCTACCCCCTCCCCCGGTAATCACCATACTGTTGTCCGTGTCCGTGAGTTGTGAGTTCTCTCTCTCTCTTTCTCTTTTTTTTTTTTTCTTAATTCATCCACCAACCCCACCTAATGCTACACCACAAAACCTCCACCTATCCAATTGGACTCATATAATTTCTCTAATCGAAACATACATTTTCCTTTTCTTTGTTAGTCTAATACTCTCTTAGTTTGAGTTGTAATTAAAAACATTTTATACCATATTAAGGATGCCCCCAAAGACTTTCTTTTAAACTTTGAAGTCTAATTATTTTACTAGACCATGTCCTAGTGTTGTAAATCTTTTTTTGACCTACAAGGAACTCACAGTATTATTCCATTATGTAGTTTCAAGTTTCCTTTTCTTAATTTCAGGGAATTGTTCTGGATTATAATTTTACTATTTGTTTTATTCCATTTATTTGATTTTCCTCTTTAGGGAAGTCTATTATATGTATTTTGCTTTATCCCCATTCTAATTCATAACTGAGTTTCTTGACTTCTGTTTTCATGTTTCATTTTTTTTAATCACCAAATTTCTGATCTTTTCTGATTTGTGTTGGCTCAAAACATGTTATTTTTATTTATTTTTCTTAGCTCATTTTGAAATATTATACATATTTTTATTTTGCTTGTGAGCATGAATTTCCAAAATACTTTCCTCAGTTATTGGAGGCTACTCTCTTCCTTATTTTTCCCCATAAATTTAAAGAACAAAGTCACACTCTTTTTAAGTGGCTAAGTTTTAAGTGAGATGAAATTTTATATTCTTTAAAAAGCGAGGACTGAACCTATACTGCTTTTCTAGTTTCACTATTCTAAATTTCTCTTTCTTTTCTCTTCACTAAGATTAAAACAGTAGGCTTCAAATGTTTGTGATCTTCACCTTTTTATCTGAACATCTCTAATTATTGGGTCATTAGCCTGTCCATCCCATTAGGATTCTAACCCTCAGTTTTGACTTGGGAGAGCACTTTGGTTTATTAGTTTTCAGGGTTCATACTCCTAAACATCTGTACTAGTTGAATACTATTAACCATCTTTGTCCCATTGCACCCATTGAGAATTTGAAACCTCAGATCTTACTAATTTCAACTACCTCATTCAGAGGCTATGTTAGGACTGCCCACTGGGTTTTTCAGTATGCATGATGATTTTCAGTTCTCTGCCTCTCAAGACTATCACGTGATTTCCTTTCATTAATTTTTTTATAGCATTTGTGTCTTGTAGCTGTTGGTGTTTATCTTAAGCCATTAATATTTTGGGGCTCACAAAAATGACTGATTACCTAGTCTTTTTAGTAGGTGTGGTCTTCCTTACTTGTCATACTTGCTTTGGCTGGCCTACTTGCTGTTTTCTTTTTATGAGTGAAATTCTAATCTATTAAAAAATGCAATATTGTCAATGCCATCTTCCCCAAATAACTTGTTAAAATCATGTTTCAATTTTAAATGATTTTACCATGTAATTGCTCATTTAAGAGGGGATCTGTAGATGAACTTATTTAGTAAGAAATCGTACACAAGTCCTCCTTGCTCAGCTCTGGGTCAGATAAACAGATGCCTTCAATTCAGTGTAACTTGAATTTTAGAGCAACCACTATGTGCATGGTTTATGTGCCTTTAGTTAGTGAAAGAAAGCACACATAATCCACAGATATTTCAAATTACAACAGGAAAAAAGACATATATACACAATTAACTCACTGAAAGTGAATTAGAAAAAGCTAAATGATTCATTTCTTTTGAACAGAATAAATATTAACAAAGTTAAATATGCATATTTAAAGACCTGAGAAAATGAAACACTGTGGAACCAGTACAAAAATGTTGATTAATATTCCTTAACCTAGAAATATGTCAACTCTGAATTTGTAAGGAAAAACAATCTGTGTACAACATTCTGTAAAATATGACCCCATTTAAGCAACAGCAAATATATGCTAAAAATATAAATTAGTGTTTACCAAAATAGTAAATAGTAATAATCTGAGAGTGATGAATGTAGAGGAGATTTTATGATTTTATTATGGTTTTGTAACATTTTGCTGTATTTTGTTGACTATTATTTTGCAATTAGCAAGATTTGCGTTTACAATAAAAATTAGGTTCTTTCCATTGTTACAAACCATGAGGTACTGGGAAATCGGTGAAAAATATTTTTGCATATCTATCAAAGTAAGATAAATTTGTTGAACATGATAGTCTAGAAACTTTCTGTTCAATATATGTAAGAATGAAATATTTGTTTATGGATACATTTTAGTCCTCTTGTGAAGGAGGAAGAACAAGAAGAGGAGGGGTGAGGTGGAGGGAGGAAGAGGAGGCGAAGACCATATAAGATCTGTCCAAGTTCAAGTGCTCTGCCACAGACTCATGAGTCTGCCACTCGAAGTGTCACTAATGATCCCAACCAGGACCTTCTTGCTATTCCTGATCAAGTTAAATGTTAAGTGCAGTTTCTTATTTTCA
The DNA here is from genome assembly GCA_004026545.1 of Mormoops blainvillei. Lineage (NCBI taxonomy): Eukaryota > Metazoa > Chordata > Mammalia > Chiroptera > Mormoopidae > Mormoops > Mormoops blainvillei. The sequence goes on along the minus strand of PVJD01004098.1, from coordinate 56,702 downwards.
TGGATATTGTTGTTACTTTTTCCTCCAGTTTAGATTTGTGTCTTAAGCCAATCATTACCAAAAAGCAGATGGGTCTTATTTTTATACTTCAATATGCATCCCTTTCAAATTGGAGGTGAAGATGGGTTAGTATCTCTCTCCCTAAATCCTTTCCTGGGTTTACAGCTAAACCACTCCATTTTCCGATCCACCTCGCATCCTTGTAGGGTTTTGTGACTATTTCTCACCAATAGAATGTGAGTAGAAATATATATCACTTCCTTTCTGGAGCAATGTCATGGCCGTATGTTCACAATATAGTCTTTCCTATAATTCAGCCGAGAAACTGCTCGGCTAGCTGCCTGCTGGGCAGCCCGGCACCAAGGAATGGACAAGAGTAAGTTGTCACTCAAGGTAACTCAAGGTAACTATGCTGTTCACTCAGCTTTTGTTGAATGCAGGTTCACACAAAGTGAACATCAACATATATTAATATTCTACTCACAACCTAACAATCTAAGAGAAATAAAACACACACAGAAATCAACTGGGGGATAATGAACCCGAGTTCCAGAGTCTCAGTCTGCAGGTCCGGGAGAGAGCATAGTGGGCAAGGAGCCATCAGTGTCTTGCAAGGAAGAATCTCCAGAGCCATGTGGGTAGTAGGGCAGGTAAAGTCCTCAGTCAGGCAGGGCAGAGCCTCCAGTGGCCAATGCCAAGGGAGATCAGCGTGACGTGGAGCAGCGCTCTGGGGCGCGGAGCTCAGCTGTCTCGGCAGTGGTCTGGAAACTGCCTCAGTTATATCTTGAAAGTTGTGTGCTCTACCTTCTGGGTCTTTTGGTAAATGTCTTGGTACCATTGATGGCAAGTGGGGAATTTCCCCGGGAGTCTATCCATGTGTGGTCCTGCTCTGCAGACTCAGCTGCTCTGATCATGTGTGCAGATATTTTGGGTGTATCTCCTTGCCAGGTGTGTCTAATGTGACTTAGGTAGTTCCCCTCTTGAACCAAACTGTCTTCACTGACAACATTCTTAGTTGACATGTCTGACTTCGACTTATGTTATTGGACTTACTCTCCACAAGCACTTTAAGAGAGGACATGCCTTCATCTATCATCTATCTATCTATCTATCTATCTATCTATCTATCTATCTAATCTCTCTCTCTCTCTTCCCCCTCCACCTATCCCCCACCTTTGATTCAAGACTGAGCTTGAAGTCTGGTTAAAATAGAAGAGCCATAGCATGAATGAAGCTTAACATATATTCCTAAATGACTCCATAAAGCTAATACTTTCTGCTGACTTTACTTCTTGCTGACTTTACTGCAGCATGCTGGGATAGACCAAGATTCTAAGCCACTGAGTTTTGAGTATTTATCTGCTAAATAATCAGAACAATTAGAAATGTTACCCTGACTAGTGTATTTCTTGTATTTAATTTAAATAAATCCTATATCATAAGATATGACTCTACCATTGCTTTCTGTTTTTTCATTAACTAAGCAAATTGTTTTTGTTGATCAGCCTTATTGCTTAAGAGGGCATAGTTTTTGTTTTCGTTTTATTTTTTTATTTTTTAATAATATATGTTTACTTTCTGGAAACTTACATAGATCAAATCATTTTTTTCCACAGTTACTTTTTTAAATGGTCCCACAGGGCTACAATAGAACTGTGAATTTTCACCTTTTGAGTCTTTCAGTGCATTCTGCACAATTTTTTTACCTTTAATTTAACGGAAGTGTTACTAGTGAAAATGAGTTCTTTTGCAGTGTTGAGAGAAAGAAATTTAAACTGACACACATATGGAAAGGTTTAAATGTGGTAGCAAGATTACATTGGGGTTTAAGGGAAATATAGACCCTTGAGATGTAGAAGGTGGGTAGGCTCTAGAAGCAACTGCTCTAAACCTTCTATTAATCCTTCATATTTCTTCTTGGTTCTCAATAATGACCAAGGAACCATTCAAACAATCCCAGGCAATATATGGGCCCTCCCCCTGATCAATCCCCTTCCAGGACCTACCGGGTTTCTGGGCCTTTTATCCAATCTGATTACCTTTCCAGTTTTATTCCCAGAATAGGCCCTGCTCTCTTTTAGCTCTGACTCCACATGTCCAAAAGTGGACATATCTCCTCCTGAGGCATTTTAACATCTATGTGTATGTCAAAAAGTTCTGTTAACTTGTTCACTTGGAACCAAGCTCACTTGGTTTCTATTGTGCCTGTGCCCAACACAGGAATTTGCTCTCTTCCTCTCCCTGATAATCGTGTACTGGGCTTTCAGTCCTCCGGAGTGTGTGAATGTGTCTTTAAATACTATGGATTCCTAGTAATCTTAATGGAACGCTGTCCTAATATGTGATTTAGAATTTTAATATATTAAGTTTACTGTCTGATTCCCTTTGCTTCCTCCCTTTTTAATAACTACATATGCTAAGAGAAGGAGAGTAAAAATACTGAGTTAAAAGTACCTAGAGAACATTTAAATGCAATTTATGCATTATATAAATTTATGAGATAGATGTGGCCTATCTTGTTTCATGTGGTTATTTTAATTCAATGATTAAAGCAGTTACTTGAAAATTCTTTAGTTTAGAAGGACTCTCTCTCCACTAGCTAAAAATTAGCTTGTCTTATTTTTTGGAAACAAATTAACTTTTCAGCTTAAGAGGTGCTGGTAAGTTATTTTGCAAAGAGTTTGCATTGCCCTAGAAAAATATCAATTTATAATAAAAATAAGTACAAATGTTATATTTTCTCTGTTACTCTAGGAAGAACAATTCCAGGTACCAATAAATCATTTTAGAATACATTTATTTTGGTACTTCACTTTTGAATTTTTCATTTCTCTCCATTTCTTATTTTAATAAATAAATGCACTAAAATTAAAAAAAAATATGATGGATAATATTAGACTTGTGAGAAGCATCGAATTATTTAACATGAGGTTGGTCTGTTCTATTATTTTGTTTGCTTAAAAGTATTAAACATACAATAGTGTTGGTTTCAGAATTCTGTTAATATTGACACAATTTTCCCACACAGCATAACACCAGCATAAATACAGTGCCCACACTAGTAGGTAAAAGGAGAAATATATATGGCACAGCTACCATGACCTAAGTCCTACTGCCACAGTAACCTAGAAACAGAATCCTAGAGATTAGAGGAGAACCAGGACATTTGGTTTGTATCATCAGGTTGTTATCCAATTGTTTCCTATGTTAATACAATTTAGCACAAATTATTAACTTGAAAATATGAGCACCTAATATTCTGTATAAACAACTGCAATTTCCATGGCTGTTTTTTCTTTTTCTCCTTAACTGTTGTAATGGTTAATTTTAACCATTACTCCTTAACTGTTGTAATGGTTCTACTTGACAGGGCCATGGAATGCCTAGATATTTCATTCAACATGTTTTGGGTATATCTGCGAGGGTGTTTTTGGATGCAATTAACATTTAAATAGGTAGACTGAGTAAAGCAGATTGCCCTCCCCAATGGGGGAAACCCTTATTAAATCAACTAAAGCCTGAATTAAAAAAAAAAAAAACAAAACTAGTGTTTCCCAAAGTAGAGGAGAACTCTTCCTGCCTGAGTGTGGAGCTAGAACACTGCTTTGCATTTCTTTAAAATAATACAAGTTTTTAACACAAGAATTATAGGTTCATAGCAAAGTTGAGGAGAAGGCAGGGAGATTTCCTGTATATGCTGTCCCACAGAGGCATAGCCTCCCACATCACCAATTCCATCCTCCAGAATGGCACGTTTGCAACAACTAATGAACTTACATTGACGCATTATGATCACTTTACGTTACAGTTCACTCTTGATGTTGTACATTCAATGGGTTTGGATAACTATATAATGACATGTATTCATCATTATGGTATGATACAGAATATTTTCACTGTCCTAAAGATCTTACATGCTCAATCTAATCAGCCCTCTACCCTCACCTCCAACCCCTGACAACCACTTAGTTTTCTACCATCTCAATAGTTTTGCCTTTTCCAAAATGTCATGTAGTTGGATCCATGGTGTATGCAGCATTTTAGAATGGCTTCTTTCACTTAGCAATATAAACTTAAAGCTCTTGTATGCTTTTCTTTGGTTTTATAATTCTACATCAATATAATGTTAGCAATTATGGATCTTTTGCATCTCCAAATACACTTGAGAAACAATATGTTGATATCTACAAAATAACTTGCTAGGATTTTGGGTAAGTTGACACTAAATTTATAATCAAGTTGAGAACTGGTATCTTAACAACATTTACTCCTATACATAAACATAAAATATTCCTCCATGTACTTAGTTCTTTGAGTTTTATAGTTTTCCTCATATTGACTTTGTAGATATTTTCTTCGATTTATACCTAACTAGTTCATGTTTTTTGGGTGTCATTGTAATAATACTGCACTGAAAACAAGTGTTTCTCAGGTGTTTCTTCCCCCATAGGTGGGGTGGGGTGACTAGAGTCAGCTGGAACTGGGTGGTTTCCCTCCCTAAGTCAGTTAGGCTCTAATAATATCTTGAGAGATTAGGCTCTGGTTAATTAACTTCTCTGAAGGGCAGGCCCTGTCAAGAAGCATGGGGTATGTTGACATACAGTAGTGCCCCCACTCATTATCCATAGGACTCTCCAAAACTCTCAGTGAATGCCTAAAACCTAATATATTATTGAACCCTACATATACAGTGTTTTTTCCTATACATAAATGCTTTGTCACTTAAGGAAACACTGTAGGGTTTCTCTTTGACATATCGGAATTGCCAGCACCACTACTCTTGTGCTCTGGGACCATAATTAAATGAAATAAATATTGCTTCAACCACAAACACTGAGATAAAATGCCAGTCTATTTGATAACTGAGATGACTCCCAAGTTACTAACAGGTGGTTATCATGTATATCAGGGGTATACTGAATAAAGGGATGATTCATGTCCTGGGTGGAAGAGTGCAGGATTGTGCAAGATTTCATCATGTTACTCAAAATAGCTTGCACTGTAAAACGTATGAATTATTTCTGGAATGTTCCATTTAATATTACCAAGTTGTGGTTGACTGTACAGGTATTTGAAACCTTGGAAAGAGAAACTGCAGGTAAGTGGGGCTCCTCCCATGGTTGGAAGCATAAAGAAATTTTTATTCAATATTTATTGTAGGCACTTGGTAGATCTCACAATATTGTGTGGTCCCCTTTTTGAGTGAGTACTGTGGAGTTTTTTTAACTCTCAGATTTGTCCATATTGAGACTCCAGCAACTTGTCAATTGTGGTTTATGTTTTACTACTCTGGCATTGGTTCCCATAGCATTTTCCAACAGTGAGTATCTGCTCAGGTAAGTTGCTCCTTACTTGCAGATCTGGAAACCAGAAATCTGGGATGATTTTTTTCCTGCCCTCAGACTCGACCTGGGAAATTGGCTTTTCTTGGGTCTCAAGTCTATAGATTTTCAGACTGGAATGTCCAATATCAGCTCTCCTAGATCTCCTGATTCCTAGTCTTCCAGCTTGCACTAGAACTACACCATCTCATTGTAGTATCCCATTACTTCTGTTCCGCTGGAGAACCCTGACTAATACATCGGTCTTTCCCATTTTCCTTTCCTTTGTTTGCTAATTAAAGATAAATGAAATAGTTTCTTTTAAATTCTAATTAAGAAAAAACATCATTAAATACCTAGAGCAGGTGTGAGAGTAAATCTTTGTTCAATAATTAGTGTGAATAGAGTCTCTTTCTTTCTTTCTCCCTAAAGAAATGTGTTATACCTTTTTCACATACCAGGTGGCAAATTGTTAGTGAAAAATATTTTAAAACAGCAGGCTGGTGCAGACAATAATAATAATACCTTCCCCTACCTTGTAATTGGTAGTTCTCAAAGTGTTTCCATATAGGCCTGAATCACACAAATTGTACAAAATAACAAGAGGGTGGGAGAGAATTTTTATCATTTATAGATAAGAAAATGGAAGGATTGAAGAGAAAAAGTAAGTGAAAGAACTAAATTTTCTACCTGATTCTTCTGACAATAAATTAAGTGTTCTTGCAACTGAATGACTCTGCTTGTGGACATAGCTGCATTAATTATACCTTTCAAGAGGGAATTGACAGTCACTCCAAAGAGAAAGGACAAATAAGACCTCATGGATTTCTGCTCCAAAAGGCAAGAGAGATGATATAACAGAGAAACTAACAGCTACGTTAAAAAAAAAAGAAAAATGTACGGATGGCAGGGTGAGTTGCAGGTCATACAGAGGCACTTAACTGCATGTACTCTAAAGGACTAGGAGCTTCAAAAAGCATGTTAATGAAAAAAATAATAATATGAAGAGCCATAGTAGCAAAATCCTACATCTACTGAACACATGCTAAATCTAAGAATCTTCCAGGAATTTTTGCTAGTTCTAAAAATGATTTGGCAACAAATATGTCATCACCTCATTTTAACATAGATGGTGGCACAGAGAATGAGAGGTTAAATAAGCTCTCTAAAGTATGTGACATCAAGAATATGTTGTGCCAAAACCAGGAAGTGTTCTCACAGTGACAATTAAACAAACCAACAAACTTTTGGGGAAAGTTTCATATCATCAAATAAATTGCAAAGTGCCTAGTTTATTTTCTCACTGTTATAAATGTAGTATTTAGGGTTTGCAAATTAAAAAGCAGGAACTAAATAAATTATGTTCTACTATGACCAGTTCGTTTTAAATTTTGTTCTCCAGAAACAGATCTTAAGACAAGAACTCATGTAAAAGTTGATTTAATAGGCAAAATTCTGTACAAGTGTTAGCTGTTATTACAATGATATTGTTGTCATTACTATTAATTTCTTTTTAGAAATGAAAATAACCTCAAAATCATAAATATAAAATCTAACATTCAAAGATACAATACTACTCAAATATTTTCTCAGAAGTTTAGTTTTCAAACAACTATTTTCTATGAGTATAACAGAGTTGACAGAATAAAGGATTATTTCTGTTTAAAACAAACAAACAAACAAACAAACTGACAGTAACCAGGGGGGAGGAGGGTGAGGGATAAAAGAGCAAAGAAGGGGAAGGGTCATCAAGGGTCATGTATAAAGGACCCATGGACAAAGACAACAGAGTGCAGGGGAGGATTGAATGTGGGAGGTGGGGGTGGATGGGGTTGGGGAGAATAATGGGGAAAATGAGGAAACTCTAATTGCACAACAATAAAAAATTAAAAAGGAAAAAAATTAAAAATATCAGGTATAATTTAATTAATATAATCTTAATAAACTGAAACATTTATATTTATATTTTATCTTTTAGTTAATCCCAATCCTGGGCATAATAAAGAAATAAAAACTAAAACAGAAATAAAGTGAAAATAATAAAAATGGAAACCAAAAGAAAAAAAACTTCAACTTTTGATGCAATTGTACCATCCTCCAACATTAGTTGCCATTTCTCTGTGTTTTCACAGACCTCTTGCTTTCCTTAAATATAGCATTTAATTAATTTTATACAGATTCATTTACATGCAGATCTCCTTTTAAGTCGGCTCATTGTTCTATTTCCTTGGGAACAAATGATGACAGAAATCCAAGACACTGTCTTAGTGGAATGCTCTCAAAGTTATTGACTTTCTAACACCATTTTTACTTGAGGGAATACTAATCTAATAACAACAGTCTTCAAAATTCACATGGACAATATTTTTCCAGTTATACGTGAGAGCTTTAATGAAGACATTTTAATGGTAGGCACTGAGACACAAGGTAAAACAAAGAAATTATCATGATTTAATTATTAATCCGTATCCACGTCACTGGTGTTCTTTTCCACCTAAGGAACTTCCTTGCTGCGACTGGTGATATGAAATACTTGCAGTATTCATTGTACCTTCCTCTTATAAGCAGGTCTGTAAATCTCTCCTGCTATGTTTTATTTTTGTATCCCTTCTCAACAATTAAAAACAAATCTCTCTCACATAAGTTTAAGACAGCTAAAACTGCTTTTGCATAGGAGATAATATGCTAGTGTAATAACGATGAAATAAATGTAATTCTCAGAGCAAATCGCTCCAAATGGCGATATTTGTCAGAATTAAACATAGGTTAAATATATAGCAAACATCTTGAGGACTTTTACTGTCTTAGTAATTAGTTGGTCTAATGAAGAAGTTCTAAATTTTCTCTTTTCCATTGTTGAAGTCAATCGGCAAAATAATTTCTCTTTACAAATCATGGTGTCAGAAAATCAATTGGATTTAAACTAGAGAAAGGGACTGGCCCTGTGTCCCAGCAGAGGAGACACTGCCTTGAATCAGGAGTTCTCCATTCTCTACAGGTGTGTGACCTTGTATAATTTACTTAGGCTTTCTGGTCCTTAGCTGCATTTTCAAGATATGCCTCACTTGCCTGAGAACAAAGAACTAGATCTTACAATTGCAAGTTCACCTTCAGATTCAAATCCCATTATTTGAGTTATGCCAAAGGGATTACCTACAGCACAAACTACTCATAATTTACTTCATTATTGGTATATTTATTATATTCCTCTATCAGTTTGAATTCCCATGAGATACTAAAAAGATCTCAATAAATAGCAACACTACTCATCAATCTCTCTGGCTCAATACCTTGGTTTTATTCTTTTATTTTTCTTTCCTTTTTCCAGATTTTTTTTTTTACTAAATTTACTGGGGTGACACTGTTTAACAAAACAGTCATATAGGTTTGAACTGTACATTTCCATGATACATGATTTATATATTGCATAGTGTTCCCACCACCCAAAGTAAAAACATCTTGGTTTTATTCTTGATTCCCCTTCTCGATCTCCTACTCCAAATTCAATTTGACAGGAACTTAATGAAACAGTCTCATACTGCCTTCATTACCAATACCCCATCCAAATCCTAAATGATCACTTTATACTCATTCTTGCCCCCTCGAGATCTTTAAAACATAACATTCTCAATTATTCTTTTACACAAATATTATGCCATTTCTCTGCTGATAGTACTCCATTTCCTTCCTTGTTGCTGAATATAAAAGCCAAAGTCAACCCTAAGACTACTAGGTCCTACATGCCTTGACACCCTCTAGCTCTTTGACCTTGTCCCTTAGCATTCTCCCCCACTCTTACTTCACTGAACTGCCCTGGGCTCCCTGCTAGTCTTCTAACTGCTATTGGGTTGACCAAAAAGTTTGTTTGTTTATTTCTGTAAGATGGCTCCAGTTTCACTTAGTTGTCTTTAACTTCATGCAGAACAATGTTATTAGATTTTATTGTGACAGCTGTCACATCAGCATACATTTAAAAAAATCAAAATTGGTGAATTTTTGTGTAGCCATTTTAATATTAAAGATGAAAGAAAGTAAACAATATTTTTGACATATTATGCTTTATTATTTCAATAGATGACAGCTGGTGGGGAGAGGAGGTTGGGGGTAAATAGACTGAATGAAAAGGAAAAATGACTCATGGACGTGGACAACAGTGTGGTGATTGTTGGGGGAGGGGTTTCAGGGGAATAAATGGTAATGGAAAAATATAATAACGATTATATTAAAAATGTAACTGAAATGCAAAAACAAATATTTGTGTAGTGTACGGAGAAGGTGTTGTGACTGATTAAATGTGTCAAAAGTGGTTTGTAAGGTTTCATGCTGGAGATTTATTATTGGACGATGCCTCACAGTTGGGTAGACCAGCTGAAGCTGATAGTGATCAAATCAAGACATTAATTGAGAATGATAGATTTATATCCTGTGGGAGGTAGTTGACAAACCCAAAATATCCCAATCGATAAAGTTATTGGTGAAAATGAAAAACATATCTTTTATTTTATGGAAAAAATATGGATTTTTTGGCCAATGCAATACATTCTTGTCTGAGGACTTTAACTCTTGCAGTTCCTTCTCTGGATATCTTCAGAGCTCACTCTTCAGTTCCTTAAGTTGTCTGCTCAAATATCACTTAGTCTGAGAAGACGCCTCTCACCACTTTGTATAAATTAGAGCAATGTCATGGGAGTGGGGGAAAGGCTGGATGCAGAGGGGCAAAGAGGAAAAATTGAGACAACTAACACCATAAACAACAAAATATTTTTAAAAATTAGAGCAGTGTCCACCAATTTTTGTACTATTCACTGCTTTATTATTTTATTATATTCACCACCTTATATACCACACACACATGCACACACATTTTCTGTTAACCATCTCCCTCCTCCACTAAATTCTAAGTCTTTTTTCTAGGAGTAAACTTATCTGTATATTTTATGTACAGTAACTAAAATAGTGCTTAATATCCTTTTGGCATTTAATAGATATCTTGCTGAAATTATGGTGCCTGCCAGAGGGAAGGGGCTTAGGGGAGTTACAAGAGGGTAAAGAGGAGATAAGTAGTGATGGGAGGAAACTTGACTTGGGGCAGTAAACAGATAATATAACATACAGATAACATATTGTAAAATTGTACACCTAAAACCTATATAATTTTATTAACCAATGACACTCCAATAAAGTCAATAAAAATAAATTTATAAATATACACATATATAAAGTAAGCAAGCAGTATGTTGTTTAAAGCTAAAATATATGACGCTGAAGGAAAAAATGAAATGTAAGAGAAGAAAGGTAAATGGTAGGAGAAGCAAAAATGAAAATAGAAAACAACCACAAAGAAATTAAGTAAGACACATTTATTGAAAACCTGTATTAACAGATGGTATCAGGAAACTAGATATCCACATGCAAAAAAAAAATGAAGTTAGACCCTTACCTTACACCATTTTCAAAATTTAGCTTAAATTTGATCAGATAAATATTAGAGTTCTTTGAAGAGAATGCAAGGCTACAATTTTATGACATTGAATTTGGCAATGATTTCTTGAATATAACATCAGACACAAGTAATGCAAAAGAAAATAGATATTATATTTGATCAAAATTAAAAGCTTTTGTGTGTCAAATTTGGAATATATGCACTATTAACATAGCGACAAAACAACTCACATAATTGATAAAATATTTTCAAATCATATACCTATCTAATAAAGAATTTATATCTATAACACATAAAGAACTCATAGCCCAACAATATCAACAAAACTGATAAATTAGCTTAAAAATTAGGACAAAACATGTTATATTTCTCTAAAGAATATATGCAGATATCCAAAAAGCACATGAAAAGAGGCTCAGCATCACTAATCATTAGAGAAATGCAAATCAAAACCACAACGAAATCCAAATCACATCCATTAGAATGACTGTTTTTAAAAAAAGGAAAATAAGAAGTGTAAGCAAGGGTGTGAACAAATTGGAACACTCATGCCTTTCTCATGGGATTGTAAAAGGTGCAGCCACTATAGAAAGGCATATGGTGATTCCTGAAACTATTAAGCATAGAATTACCATATGATCCAGCAATTCCTTTCCTGGGTATATATCCAAAAGAAATGAAAGTGGGGACTCAAACGGATATTTGTATGCCCATTTTCATTGCAGTATTATTGACAGGGCCAATAATAACAGACTCAATTGTGTGTCAGTGGAAAAAGGGGTGAACAAAATGTGATAAATACATAAAATGAAATCTAATTTAGCTTTAAAAAGCAAATTAAATTCTGACATGCTCTAACATGTATAAGCCTCTAAGACATTAGATAAGACAAATGGGGCGGAGACACAAAATCCCCAAGGTTACATATATAAGTTATAAAAGGCTGATTCCACCCTAGACTTTGGTTCCAAATTCCATGATCATCATTATTTTTCTTGTCTGAAATGAAGAGTAAGTAAAGAAAGAAAATAGTTCTTTTTTTTGTAGCCATCTAGTGCATACCAACTCCCATGTGATTTTTAAAGCAACATAAAAATATTTTTCTTTAATGTTGACCCTGATCAAGGATCTGAGAAGTTAAAACTTGAAAGTACTGTACCTTTTAATATTAATGCAAAATAACAAATATTAGCATTGTTTTATGAAGAGATTGTTTATAATAAAATATATTTGGCCTCAGATGTTAGGAGTTTTTCTTGAAAAGAAAATAAATTAAAAGAAATGTACTTAATAGAAATAACCAATATTCTAAAGTTTATTGAAACTAGAATTAGAACATAGAATTTTTATCACCTAAAAATTGCCAACTGGATAAAGAAAATGGAAATGCCAAGTATTAATCCTCTATGAACCATTAAAAATAAGAATGCGTTGCTAAAAAGTTTTACATATTGAACTAACTAACAAATATCTATAATACTCAGTTTTGTGTAGAGTCATGAGCTCCTTCATAACAAAGATATGTCCTGAGAAATGCATCATTAGGTGATTTCATCATTGTGTGAACAGCATAGAGTTCACACTTACAGAAACCTAGATGGTACAGTCTACTACACATCTGTAAGCTACAGAGTATAGCTTATTGTTCTCAGACTACAGACCTATGCAGCATGTCACTGTACAAAACAACACAAGATTATATCAAGCACAAGATAAATTGATGCAATAGAGAGACAGAAAAAAATAGATGTATGAGGCTGTTGCCAGTGTAACCCATCATACTCCTTTACAGAAATCTTTTTGTATAAGTAACAAGAGTAAGTACACTTTAAAATAATATAAAGTGTAGCATAGTAAACACAAACCAGCAATATAGTCGTTTATAGCCAGTATTACATACTATACATCATTGCATGTGTTATACTTTTATACGGCTGCCTGTGCATAAGTTCATTCACACCAGCATTACCACACACTTGAGTAATGGGTTGTACTCCATTAAGTCTGCTTCAATGTCACTAGACAAAAGGACATTTTCACCTCCACTATAATCTTATGGGACCACCATCACACATGTGGTTTTTCATTGACCGAAACATCATTATGATGCATATGATTTTTTATACTTTGTTGTCCATACTATGCCTTCATGTTGCAAACATTTTATAAAAGCTCCAATTAATAAAATATAATTATCTTGGCATTGAAATTAATTAAGAAATCCCAGTTGAAAGTCATAGAGAGACAATGTCATTTAGAAAACAGAAACCACTGACATTCATATTCAGCCAACCAATTAAATGTCAGAGAATGATTCTCACATTAGAAATGTCTTCATTCCACTGACCATGCTCAACTGTTTATGCTCTTCATTCTAACTCCATATCCACATGTAGTCTTCCTAGTCACATTGGCACCATGGTTGACCATTTCAATTCCTTAATCATCCATTTTTTCATCACCATCATCATCACCGTCACCATCAATGTCATCTTCATTTTCATCGTTTTCAAAATGAACCATGTACTATGTGTCAAATACTGTATTAAGTGTTTTATATACTTATATGAGAAAAAACTAACATTCCTTTTTCAGCATCACAGAGAGCGTATGTAGCTTGTTAAAAATGGCACAGTGGGTAAAAACAGGAACTTGCGTTTTAAGTCCAGTTCTCACTGATTATTGCAATGCCCATCTTTGAAACTTCCATTCACTCATTTCCTTGTTTATGGGTCTGTACCAGTTACTAACCAATTTACAGCCTAGGCTGTTTTAGCCATTTTATTTCTCCGGTTTTATTTTTATTTTGGCAGGTGCACATACACACACACACACACACACACACACAAACACACAAACACACAACAGCCTCAGCTTCTTTCTATGCTAAATACATTCCAATATCCTCGCAGTATAAATACTTCCAATTTTGAAAAGTTAATCTCTCCAGTGAGTTCTTAGTCACCTTATTTCCATTTCTGTATAATCAGCTGCTTGCTTTCCACTGGTGTCTTTCTCAGATTCCTGAGAATGGCAAGTCTCCTGAGTAACATCTCACTGCCAGAACTTCTCATTCAGCCAATTGCATAGACTTCCCTCTCTATCCCACCTATTGAGCTTCAGAAAGGTATCATAAATAATTTCACAATTTACCAGTCGCATGGACTCTTTTTGGATTGTCATATCACCATTCTTGATCATCGAAGCTTTATGATCACTCTCTTTTCTTAACATATACCTCTTTACTTTCCTCAATATAATCACTTTTTGTTTCCGTGATATTTAATAATGCTTTTTTCTTTTACACCAACAGTTAAAATGTTGGTGTACAATGTAATCTTCTCTTCACTATCTGCGTGCCTGCATGGACTTATCATCCATTCCCATAGCATACAATGATTCCATTTAGATGATAACAATGTTAACTTTCCTGCAAAGTTTATATGAGGGAAATGATATTATTATCTCCACGTTGTAAATGAGAAGTCCAAAGCATAGAGAATAAGTTATTGAAATAAGGTCAAACACTAGTTAGAGGGGGAGCCAAGGGGGTTACAAACTAGATAAAACAAATGAAAACAAACATATATCACCTGTTTCTAAGGCCATTTTCTCCCAAATCCTTCATCTAAAATTAGCCATTCCAAGACTAAACTCATATTTACCTTAGGGCTTTGCCAAACCCAGTTATTTATTTGTTGTCTGTCAGCTCCACTCCTGCCCTCTGTTCACTGTCCTTTGTTGCTAGGGCTGGGCCTCTGCAGATGGAATTTCTCACACCGCTTTATCCTCTGACATTTTGTTAGGTTTGGCCAAATGGAAGCATAGAGTGTGGATGAAATGTGTTATATGGCCAGAAGAGGCTCCTTATTTTAGAGTCCCTGCTGGTATCACTTTAGTGTAGCAGAGAGTAGACTCAGTCCTTACTTTCTTCACACTCAACTTTAGATTTGCTAAATCTCCTCAGAAGGACCGGGACAATCAGGGTAGGAGGGTGTCTCCTCAGAGGTCCAAGAACAAATAGTGATGAGCTCTACCAGAAGAGAATGAACACCAGCTCTGAGGTTTTTGGCCTCAAAACCCCCTCAGGGGTGTCCAACCTTTTGGAGTCTCTGGGTCATACTGGAAGAAGTTTTGTCTCGGGCCACACATTAAATACATTGTGACACATAATCACAAACAAACAAAAAAATCTCATAATGTTTTAAGTAAATTGAAAATTTTGTCTTGGGCTGCACTCAAAACCATCCTGGGTTGAATGCGGCCTGCCGGCCATGGATTGGGTACCCTGTTAGGGTCTCATTGTTCTCTTCTTCAACCATTGAGGTAGAAGTTGTTCCCTGCAGGAATTAATTACAGAGTTACTTCATTGTGCTCCTTTTTACTTTTATGGTCTACAAACCTCAGTAACCAGGGGTCAGCCTCAGTTTCCCTTGGTTTAAAATATTTAGTGTTTTTTGTTTTCCTAATGACCCCTGACTGATAACCAAGTGGCACAGCCTCAGAATCATCCTCTTTCTTGCTCTCCCCTCAGTATATCAACCAAGTGCCACCAACTATACCTGGAAGGTATCTCTTTAACTGCCCTATCCTCTTTTTCCCAGTCCTTTTATTAGGTAGCAGATAGGAATGAGCAGCAAGAGAGGAAATAAAGGGAAGGTCTTTGCCATTACAATCTAACAAAGAACTTAGCACAGCAGGCTAGAAGTAAAAGGGACACATGGGCCACCTATGAACTCAGCAGTCTTGAGCTTGGTTTGAAAAGATTTCCAGGTGTTCTGAGCATCACAAGCAAAGTTAACACATGAGGAAGAGAGTATCTGAGACTCTGGGCTGGGAAAGGAAGCCTCTCTATAATTTCACTAACTAAGGCAAAGAGCCTTTACTAACAGAGAAAGAAAGCTTGTGTAGCTGCTGTACATTATTTCCAAGACTGAGAAGGAGGAGAAGGAGGGGGAACCTAAAAACTGAAAACTGACTAAGGTATATAACCCCTGAGCCCCAATAATCGGTATACTTGGATTAGCTAAGTACGCACTTGGAGCCTTGGCTCAAGCGTATAGAACGAACTTACTAATTAAACTTACTAACAATTTTATTTCCTTTATTTGTGGGGCATTTAGACTAGCCAGGTGGTTGCTTGCAGGTTTGTGCTCATGTATTTCATAAATAAACTTGCTATATCATTTCCACGACACACATTTGTCCCTTGCTTGGATTTGTGTCTTGCGAGGGAGACAAGCCGAGTTAGGGGAGGACGCCTCTTGGCACAGATCCCTCTCTCCCCATCCATAACGCTTTCCTCAGTGTGTGTTATTTTTGACAAATCCTCTAGATTGTATTAATCTTCTAAGCGGAGATTTCCTAACCACTATTTTCACGTAACTGAAGGATACACTTCAAGCTGTTCACTCCTCCGGATCCACGGCATTGTCTTAATAAGGAACGGAGGTCTTTTATCACCAGCTACTTCTGATATCTTTACATCCTGATTTATGTGCCATCCATACGTGCATTCTATAAAATGTCCTTCTCTTTTTGGCTATTTTATATATTAATCTTTTGAGATCTAGGAGAATCCCAGAAGAATAAGTTGCAGGGTGCTCTCTGCTTCCACAGCACCACGTGTCTATCACTGCGTTTACGACTTTTGCATTTTTCAGCCCATGCTTCACTACTGGTCCTGGCAGGGATAGCTTACATACTGTCGGCAGGGGACTTCATTGAATGTTTGAAGTACTAACGTGTTTATTTAATAGTTAATGACTTTTAATGGTTATTTTATTAATTTAGCATAGATAAAAATAAAGAATAAAATAAGGAAACTTGTGATACACTGGTTTGGTTTATATGCTCTGAAGGTCACCTATTCCTGTTAAATACTTTCTCAAAACTAGTAACCACTGATGCCTGGGGAATGTCAAAATGTTATCCTATCCAGGACCTTCTATTTGGTAACAGAATTTTTAGGCATCCTACCTGCAAGCCCTTTGCATCAATAAAATAAAATATCTTGCTTATATTATATTTGTCTCGTCTTGATGTTTTTTCAGAGACTATTGTCTCTGTCGTGTATTGAATTGAGGGTTATATTAACTTAACCGATGATTAAAATTACCAAAATAATACTATAAGCAGAGAATATCACAAGCAAATTAAATCTAAGGAAGAGCGGCATTTAAATTTACATGTGAAAATCTAAAGTTGCTGATGGATCAGTTAGTTGGTTAAAGAGACAGAGATACTGAACTGACACGCAATATTATGACTTTTAGTGGGTCGAAGGCCAGAGGAGTGAGTTTGCAAAAATTGTGAATGGAACCTCTTCCATTTTGTAAGGTTTTGCATGTGTACTCTATATCATTCTGTAATTTGAAGCCAAGTTAAGTAAGGAAAAGGGTGACTTGCATCTTGATATCTTAGATGTAATTTCTGAAACACTTCATGCCGCCCTGAACACTAACATTGCTTCAGTTGATCTAAGTCGCTACAAGGGAATTTTCTTCCTCCCTCATCACCCTTACCTGGATTTGTTCTCCTCAGAGGCCAAAACGCAATTTCAGATTTGCATTTCATCACCATAACTTTAAACCTGATTTAATTATTTCCCTCTAGGGTTGTTATCCTTACTTAAGATTGTCAGATTCAGTTACAACTTTTTATTTTTATCATGCTACTTTCAAAGTCTATAGTTGGCATGGTTAATAAATTTAATAGTTGCAATTTTAAAGCACTAGATTATGATGCAAAATAGAGAGATCCAAAAGTATAACTGCAATGCTAAAAGAAAAGTCTGAAATAGGTAATAAACAGAGCCTACAGATGCCTACATCTTATTCAGGAGCAACCAGTTACATGTGCATACAATTCTCATTATAGCTTGAGTATTTCATAAACAGCCTAGCATTTAGTGAACCAGAAAATTCAATATTAAGATTATCTGCTGTTTACTCTTAATATAATAAAAGAATTTTAGCATTTTGAGCACATAAACTTATGCACTATTTGATTGCATTTATCATATTCATATTTATTTATATTACCCCTCTATGATATCAGTACCTAGTGAATAAAAATACTATTTTCTTTTTGTCAGTGATGACTTTCACTGCAGAGTAATTGATTACAGAATATTCTTACATTTTATTGACTATAAAAGTCTAAGAAAATTATCTGTAAGATTACACATTATATTCCTGGGGAGCAAAATTTATTAAATGAAATCAGTGCCAGAAAAATAATTATATAAAATTATTATGAGAGCCAAATTCCTTGACTGTATAGATAAACTACTTGGAATACCTCTGGTTGAGTATACTGAAATATTTTAGCATATTTCAGTCAATAAATATATGTTGTCTTTTAGAAAATTTGCCTTTCTTCCAAAAATTATTTAAGAATCACAAAATATCATATTACTTGCTTTTAAGTTCTGATGAAAGATAACTATAAACAAATATTATTTTATATATGTGTGTGTGTGTGTGTGTGTGTGTGTGTGTATATATATATATACACACATGCACATGTAACTGAGCAAACCAGGGCTCATCCACCTGGTGCCTTGATGCATGACCCAACAATTAGTGTTGAAGGAAACAAGTTTTTATTTACAGGGTTCCAATCTTGTTGGGGCTGAGGGCAGTCCTGCTCAGAGCCCTGTTCTCCCATGAGACCACGCATTTCTCTTGCTCCCCTCACCAGGCTAAAAGCCACAGTCATGTCCAGAAGGTCCTTATTGTTCTTAAACTGGCTGTGCAAACGAGTCTCCATCCTCTCTGCAATGTGTTCTTGTGGCTTTCAGAGTCGCCATCCCCTTGCCGCAGCTCTCTCCTTTAGGATCTGGGGCTGTTCTCAGCCTCCGTGAATGGTTCAGGAAAACACGTGCTGTGTCCACTGGATCATAGCGGCATCCAGGGAGGCACACGACTCAAGAGAGTGACTTCTCCGTATGTCCTTCAGAGAAGCAGAAGTCTGCATTCCTGACAATTCAACTCAGTTCCAAGGATCTCCCACAAATCCATGTTTGGTTAGGCAGGTACCCACACAGTTCCATCAGTGTTCTCCTTACACCCTTTGTGACTGCATGGGGTCTTCCTCCTTTTTCAGACCTCATGATGGAACTCCTCCTTACTATGCCAGGCCACGTGGTGGAATTTTCTTCTCTCTCAGCCCGGCCTTATTTTAAATGCTCAGCCAAAACTTTCTGTGTGACTTCATATATGGCCCCTCCTGTGATGTGCTACTTCTGCCAATTCCCCCATTTTTTACCTTCTTTTGGTTGCCTTCTTTAGTCAGGGGATGGGTTCTCCATGACACAAGGACATCCAACTCCTGCCTATCACGAAGGCACAGTATAAGCTCCCCCAGGTAAGTCATGAGTCCCTGAATGCTCTGAAAGTCAAGTATACCTTTTGCCCAGGGTTGCAGCAAACTATTAACTCTCGATTTTTATCCAAAGTAACTTAAATGCTGGTCCACTTCCTTCTTCCTCCAATTGAGGTTTGTGGGGAATATTTCAGGGGACCCCTGTTCTGCACCCTGTTACATATATCTGTGTTTGTGTGTGTGTGTGTGTGTGTATGTATATATATACACACACACACATACATACATATACACTAATTAGTATTTGACAAGTTAAATAGTACATTTTCTCAAGGAGCGCCCACATAGGTTTTCTCTTTTGACATTTAATTTATAATTAACCTTGGATACTGTAAATATTGAGTCACTTTTACTTAACCACTTAAAGGGAGGTTTACAGATTCCTGAAACTAAAATATATAGGAGATTCCATACTTCCAATAATTTTTGTAAAATCAAAAAACAGGTTGAAACCAGATGATCAGAAATAAGTTGAAACAGTATATAATACATGTTTAACCTCATGGGACAACATGAAAATTTAGATTTTTTTCCTGGAATATAGGGACCTCTGTTCATCTTTTAAGTTGATGTGTGACATGAATTTAAATCTGTTTGTATACAAAGTGAGAGACTGATAAGCAGGGTTCTGTTTCTAGGGTTTGTTTGAGTTATTTGCTTTTTTGTTATAATTTTTCTTCTGACATTCATTTCAATTTTATTTTGATAGATTCCAGAATATATTTTCATAATAGGTTATAGTCACAGTGCTAAATAATTTGCCCCACAACATTCTGTATTCTTTACATACACTAACTTCTTTAATTATCACAAATAATTTTTGGACAGCAACTGTCCTTATCCCTGTTATAAAAACAACAACAGCAAATGACTGAGGCACAGAAATATGGAGTTATTGTCCAAGATTGCACAGGTGCTATGAGGTGAGATCTAGAAATTAAATGCAGGTAATCTGATCCTCGGACCTCTGCCCTCCAACATTACATGGCTCTATCTCTCAATGAGTATTAAATGAGCAGCCCTAGAAAAATTAAGTCAATTGTTTCAACCTAATATTATATTCTTAAAAATAGTAATATACTGAAAACAGGGTTTCAACATTCTATTTTTTAATGTTTCAATCCATATTCAATAGATTTGAACAGAAAACAATACTTATATAAGAAAATTTCCAATGGGATATGTACTGAACACTCTATCAGAATGTAAATGTAGGTAGTCTGAACCCCACATTCTTTCATGATCTGAAAGGTGGTTACTTGCTTCCTCAACTCACAGGAACCTCATCCACAAAATCTTCTGAACTTCAGTACTTGTAGAGTCACCTGAAGTTTTGCCACATGAATTTTATGAATCCATAGAGATGCGCTGAAGCATCCCACTTTGTGTGTTTGAAGTGAGCAATGTTGGTGCTGGGAGATGATGGTTTAACATCACCAACTCAAACAATAAAGCACAAGATTCATTTCTCCCCATTGTATGTCCTCTGCACTGCATAATGCAGTAAATGAATAAAATTTTCTAGGTGATAAATAAAAATATTCCAAGGAAATAATTATCTTTCTAAATAGAAAATAAAATTTTCCATTAGTTTAACTTGTAAGTTTTATACAAATACTTGTAAGTAGCTCAACCATCCTAAGCACTCTTGACATGGACATTAACAGATTCAAGAAACTGGAGTTGGAAGACACAGAATATTTCTTTGCACAGATGACCCTCACAGTGTCAGTGATCATGAATTTGTCTTACTGCATACATTCAATCTTGCTATTTGCTATTTCTGTGTCCTAAAATTTTGGCATAGCATTTAGTTCTGGCAAATATTAAAGCTGGAAAATGGTATGACTACTGAGAAAGCAAAATGTGTTAGGTGTAAGATAAATGTATAAAGGTGATATTTAAATGTAAGATTAGAAATGCAGCACCAGAATTCTAGGGTTAGTTGATTTATTCATATATTCTAATGAAAAAATGTTTTTTAAATAAACATGATGCCAAAAATTTCATTAAATCACAAAATTTCTTCAGACCCACAGACCTTCTTGAATATAATTAGGTAAATATATTGTCTTTTGTCCTGTTTTAAATTAATGATAGGCATGGAGGAGATGAACTATATCCTTAGAAAACAGGATTTGAGGCATACTGGATTAAATATCAAGCTTTAAATCAGCAGTGAGAATATAGTTGCTGGCTCTTTTGCTTATAAACTAAGTGTTTCAGAAAGAAAAAGTGGCCTGAATATATGTATCTGTGATTGGATATTAAAATTTCCCCAGGCTCTGCTCACATACTAAAAGATATGATAATACTTCTTGTATGTGACATATCATATAATATTCAGCATCTCAGAAAATATGGTAATTGAAAGTGTTTTGTAAACTAGTAAGTACTATGCAGAATCAGATGATTATTATTATTCATTTGTGGTATTTTATGTCAGAAAGGAAAATCATGCATATTTACAAGGGTCTCATTAAAGTGTAAAAACACTCTTTTTTTCATGATTTGAAATGGAGTGCATTTATTTGCATTGTGTACCTCTATCATAATTGTATTAGTTTCCCAAGGCTGCTCTAACAAAATGCCGCAAATGAAAGGCTTAAAACACAGGTGTTGTTTCACAGTTCTGGAGGCTAGGAATCTGAAATCGGGACATTGGTAGAACCACACTGTCTCAGAAGCCTGCAGATGAGTGCCTTTCCTCATCTCCCCCAGCTTGCCCTTGGTGTTCCTTGGTTTGTAGGTGCATCGCCACTCACTCTACCTCCATTGTCAAGCAGCCATCTTCTTCCTGTGTCTCTCCGTCTTCTTATATTGGATCAGGACTCACCCTCATGACCTCATCTTAATTTGATTACATATGCAAAGAACCTATTTTTAAATAGGTCGCATTCAGTTATAGGGGTTAAGGCTTCAATACACCTTTTGGTGGACACTAACTAGTGAATTCAAAACAGGCTTCAATATACAGTTGGCTAACTCAAGCTTAATGCAGAGATTTAAAGTGGTTTTTTTTTAACCAATACAATATTTATTTAGTACTTTGTACATGCATAAGACTATACTTACCTTTGTTTCACAAAATGTAAAATAAGTAAATACAACATTAATTTTAAATAAGTATTACAGAATTACAAATAAATATATAATATATTAATGAAAGTGATTTTCTATTAGAGAGAGTACATAATACAATAGGTCAGGTACAACTTGACTTTGATATTAGATTTGCTTAAATTTTCGAGGAAGGACATACAGAGAAGAACATTTTTGTAGAACAGGAAAAGTAGAGAGAATAAAATAATCAAAGTGTTTCAATGCTGGCCTGACTCATAGGAGCATATTTAAAAATAAGTGTTGGAAATACATTTAGCCAGGTTGGAGGCAATCCAATGAAATAGAAAAAGTTCTAACTTGATTCCAGAAACACTTGGGAAGTCATTATAGATACTACTGCAGGACAGTAGCATGGTATACCAATATTTTTGAGGGCACTGGATGTAAATGTGGACAGAGTTAAAACTCAAGGACAGAAAGTGCAAACAAGGAGGCTCTTGCATTAAAGTAGTTCTATAGGTCCAGTGATAGCATAAGCCTGCACTCTGTGTACTGACATTTCCTGAAGCACTGAAATGAGTTTGCAGATATTCTGAATTTCAAGACAAGCCCCAGGACATATGTAAGCATTCCAACAGTCTACTACTCTTAGGAGGTTCAGACCCATTTCTTTAATGAACAAAACTCTTAGGTTTTTGGCCTAGGGCTATTTTTACAAAGTACTGAAACACTAATATAGCCATGAACCAAAATTGTTTAGGAATCATATTAACTTAAAGAATATAGTTTTATTTCTTGATCTGCAGCTCCTATGATTTAATATGCTCCTCAATATCTTCTTTATCTTCTTCATTTTGATTATGCTTAATTATAAATCCACATTTTTTTGTTGCTGTTGTACTGGTATAAATCGAGTCAAATCCTTTTTTATTTTTTTCTGTTGCTTTTGACTGCGAAACCTAGGGAAAGAACTATTTGTCTAAATGAAATCATCTCTGTTCTTTCTTTGGTGAACTTTATGCTATTACCTTCATATTATTTTTTTCCATTTTGCTGAAACCAGTTCCAATATTATTGTTCTTTTATTTAGCTCCCAATTTTCTTATTATACATATGACATATTGCTGTCTGATTTATTTGTTTCCTGGATAACTATGTTATTAGTGAAAACAGATATGATAAACAGAGGTTTATTTATGACCAGAATTGCATTTTTATAACATATTTCATGATTTAAATATATATATTTATTTATATTTAATAGACTTTATATATATTAAGTCTAAAAAGTGCTATCGATTCCAAGATCAATGGGAAATTGTCTAAATCACTGTACATAATTAAAAATAGTAAGCTGAGGATAAACGGTCACTTCAGAATCCAGGATAGCTTTCAGAAAAATAATTCTTATTCATTATAATTTTAAAAAATACGTCCCCATTATTTCTCTTCTTTCCATTAGTATTATGACAATGCAATCAGATACCCTTACAATGATTGTTCATGACTTTTTAAAAATAATTTTCTTTTTGAGTTTTTCTGTCTCTCCCAACAAATAGGCCCAATGCTTGCCTGTAGACAACTTCCCCTTCTGCTTTCAAGGAAACCAACCATAACAGCAGAATCATGAACAGTAATTTTTTAAAAACTCATAGTTTTATTTTAATCTTGCTCCAAAATACCTAATAGTATTTTTCCATATTCTATCATATATGGAGCTCAAACTAAAAAAAAAAAAAAATGAAGTATTTCTCCTTCCCAATATGTGTCAACAGCAGCTTTAGTACTTCCATTTACTCTGTTCACTACTTCTTCGCTGTTTCCCTTATACTCAATCAAGACAGCGTTAAAGCCATTTTCACCCTGGGCAAGAGTAGAGGTGCCTGGAACCCACTGCCTTTTGAGGGGCCAGCTTTGGCCTTGTGTAGGGCAGTACTTCTCACAGGATAAGGAATCCATTATGCTAAGGAGATGTGTTCAACAGGGATCTATAACATAGGTCTAGACCTGGAGGTGCTAACAGGACCATAGAAAGGATGAAAATAAACTCAAGTCCAATGAATTTGCTAAACAGAAGATCACTGAACTCTGAACACAAATTCTAATTACACTTCACAAAGGATAGTAATGTAACATATATCATTATACTACACTGAATAAACACATTCAATCCTCATCAAACCTTTGTGCTATAGGTACAATGATTATCTTTATTGTACAGAAGAAATTGGAAACAAAAGTTTAATAAAAACTTGTCAAAAGCAACAGGGTAGGACAAAACTAGGTTTACAGTTGTGAGTATGCATAATACAGTTTCTTCTTACATTATTATTTATAAGTTATTGTATTATTTTCTATAATACAATATAGAAACCTACTTTTGCCATACCCTGTACATGTTGCGTGTGGGGTAGAACCTGATTTTCATCTGGGTAATATAGTCTCTGGAAACATGACTTAGAAAAATAGAATTGAAACCTCTCTTTCTTTCTTAACTGGAGCATACAGTAGAAGGACAAATGTAAGGAAGAGAAACAAGATCGTGATAATGGAAGGAGTACAAAAGGGACTGAGATTAAATTCATTTTGGCTTCTAAGAATTCTGGAAGTCCTTTTTTTTTTCTTTTTTTTAATAACACACTTGCCTACCATACAATTAAGAGTATTATTTTAGAGAGAGATGACTTCACTTCTAGGTTTATTCCTTTAATGATGTGACCTACAAGTAACTAGAATTGTGCATTTTTCTGACACCTCTTTCAACAGTCAGATTTCCTTATAATAATGTATTCCCCTATTTGACCTTAAAATTTCACAGGTAAAATAAAATTATATAAAATCAACTGAAATATGACATAGAAGCTTTCTACTTTTAGTAATAATAATAATAATAATAATAATAATAATAATACCTCCCTGATCTATTCTGGTTATCCAAGTAATTCATCTGAACAAAAATTAAGCTTTAATCAAACTCCTTTGATTGTCATTTAATGAAGGCTGTTTGTTATATATTAGAAATACTTTTCTTGTGACTCCTCAATGTAAAAGTTAAAAAGCTAACCAGATTTTTATTTGAATAATAAAAATCATTATTCCAGAGAAGGATCTGCTTCTTTCATGTGCGGTATCTGTAAAACTATTCACCTTTTCCACGTCTGCTTCTGTTTCAAATTGCAGAAGCCCCACTGTCATAGGAGATAAATGGAGGTGTCATTTAACTAGGCCCTTATGACTTTTAGATTCTCTAAAATCTAGTTCTGAGTTTGAACATATATAATTACTATGGCAGATAGTTGCCCTACTCTTGTTTCTAAAAATATAGGTCAAGTATTTAATCATTGAACAACCATGAGTATTTAACAGGTTTATATATTTCATAATAGAAAACCCAGGATTATTTTGTAGTAGATCTAGTAACATTAGTTCTAGTTCAAATAATTGTGAATTGTTACTCTATTTAGAATAGTTGAATTTCAGTTGTGGAGAGAAGTCTTATGTCTAAACATCGATATTATTTTTTTATTTTTATATTTTAAACAAAATTTATAACATAAATATGTTTTTAATGGTCATGCGAGCAGGTATCATTAAGCTTTTCCCTTTTTTTATTTCAAGCTTTTATTACAAAATCAATTTGTTCTTTATAAGATATCATCAATATAGTTTTGTTATTTTATATTAAATATATTCTATATACATGATTTTCGGTTAAAACCTTGCTGACATAATGGAATGCATTCTTTTTAATTAAACAGCAGACAATGTTTCTCTTTTTACTGATTTGATAAATGCTTCAAATTATGATATAAAAGCTTGCCAAGCATTTTTCCTTGTAAGTTTAATTTCCCTAATTTGCAGGAATTTGTTTTGAAATGATTATACAGCATTTACTAAGAAAAATAACAATGTCTTTGAATGTTCCGTTGTCACAAACATTCACTGTACTATATAAATACACATTCACATTTATTCACTACCTCCCTTATTTTACTCCTTCCCACCCTCTTCTTTGTTCCCTGTCCTCAGCCCCACAAAGTTCTTCTAACTACTTCTTAAACATACAAAATAAAGCTTTTATATTAAGAAGAAACCTCCTTATACTTATAAAAATCCTCTCCTACTTAGATAGCTCCATCCCGTTCTTCCTTTAGGTCATTGTTCAAATATCACCTCATCAGTCAATCACCCCAGAAAATACTATTAAAATATGTGCCTATAAAGTAGCTGCCTACCTTCTTACCTTACGTTATTTTTTATTAACAACTTATGTCCCTGCCTTTGACTTAATTGTTCTCCACAACTAG
This sequence comes from Mormoops blainvillei, assembly GCA_004026545.1. Classification (NCBI taxonomy): domain Eukaryota; kingdom Metazoa; phylum Chordata; class Mammalia; order Chiroptera; family Mormoopidae; genus Mormoops; species Mormoops blainvillei. The sequence goes on along the minus strand of PVJD01004098.1, from coordinate 30,180 downwards.
AAGAACATCTTCACTATTGGAGAACAAAATTGACTTTGGCCTGTTGACTGTTGTGGTCCCATATAAAGAATACAGTAGACTCTTAATAAATATTTGCCAAGTAAACAAATGCATGGGGGAATAATCTACTTTCTGTGTCCAGAAAATAGTAGATAAAAGAGATATGATTTACATATTATCTCAACTATATCCTGTTAATATCACCACCACAATGAACACCACACATTTCCCAAACACACACAAAGATACATATTGAGCTATAGAGATTCTTAAGTTCACTACATTACCTAACAGTGGAGAACACAAGATGTTCAAAAGGGCTTAGCATGGGTCTTCCATAAAGAATGGTGAGCAGATAGAAACTTGAAGTTGAGTGCCGACCCCACTAATGGAGAATTCTGAAGGCAGTGGCAGCTCATTTGAGTTTCCTCTGATGTCAAGTGGCAGAGAAGCTGTGGCTATAAGACAGCATGCATATGTTGTGGAAAGAATGAATGAATTTCCTGGGGGGAAAAATGGATGCCTACAGAATATGGGGTCAAGTGCTCTTGGAAATATCTGAAAGTTGTTATTGCCATAAATAAAACTCTAAGAATGAATGAAATTATTGGATCTGTCCATGGTGCTATTGGGGAAATAGTGCTATCACAGAAAATGTTGCAGAAAGTGATGGGAGAAAAATAAAAGCACTGAGATCTCCTAGATTGAACACATTCAATAACCACTTTTTATATGCATGTTACATGTCATGCATCAAAAACATTTGAGCCTGGAATGTGTTTTACAAAAGGCAAGTAAAAGCAACTGTTAAAGGAAAAAAGCAAGATTCGCTTAACATACCCACAAACACAGTGGTCTTTAGAAAGTCAAAATCTGGTTTTTAGGAGAAAATTTTTAGATTTATGCATACTGCTAAAAAACTATTTTAAGTGAAAATATGTAAAATAGCATTTGAAATCAGTTGTCACTGCCATGGATAAGAACATAATTATATTTGACAATCAAAATTTCAGCCATAAATTGATCTTTGGTGATTATTATAATTAAAAGGAAATGAACAGTATGTTAACTTCACTAATATATTGTTTGTTCAATAAATCACTTATATACTGATGTGACTTATACCATAAATACACTGTAATTATAAGATTTAGCTTTTGATAGAATTGATGAAAGTCTTCAACTGTGATGTTCTTATATTTTAAAGGAAATTGTCAGTTTAGAAACAATAAAAAAAGCTCTAAAAGTGACACTTAAAACAACTTCTTTAAAAAAATCAGACCTTTTTCATTACTTAAATTAGACTCTTTGGTAAACCAAAATTAATAACAGACACATAACTATTTAGACAAGCTACTGAACATATCTAAATTATTACGGCATGTCAGTAGAAGAGATGGACTTTAGATATGAGTTTTACTGAATTATAGTTATAGAATTGGTTAAACATGTTTTTATTTTAGAATGTATATTAAGAATATATGTTGAAATACACTTAGCAAATTTATTAAAGAATAATTTCTGTGAACATACATTCCTACCTATATTTATTTTTCATCCATTTTATAATGACTTTTAGTAAATTCTACTTCTATAGTTGGAAATGAGAATGTAGAAATATCATGTAATTTATACTAAGTTAAATATTAGCCCTAAAGTGATTATTTCAATAAGTGACCAACATTGGGAATATCAGTATTTTTATTTTTTAAATCATTCATTTATTTCTATACCTAGTCCACTTAAAGTTAAATTTATCAACTAATATGCATGTTTAATTATTTTTGATACTAAATTAATCTAGAAAATATTGATAAAATAATTATTATGTAAAGGCATTGTAGTAGATACTTTGGATATGACACAATTTTGAACTCCTTCTGGAGTTCTTCCCAAACTTACAATATTAGTGGAGAGAGAAGTTATTCATGTACTAATTTTTAAAAATACAATACAAATGATCATGTATGAAAATATCTGAAGTCCCAAAAGTAGGGTAGTGATAGTATATTTGTGAATACACTGTAGAAAGAGATAGTGCAAATATTTCCAATGTTGTAAAATGATGCATTTGACCATATGAACTCCTCAAAAGACCATCTTCTCTTTAAATGCCACTCTTTCTTCCCCTGAGATGCTTCTGGTTAACATTCTTTACTATCTTGCCCAACCCTCTAAGCCATCTCTCTTCTAAATAACCTTCCTCATCACTCGCCATTTGATGGCTGCCCTGGAACCTAAGATTCTGCACACTGAAAAATTAATATATAAATAAATAGTTTCTTCATTCTGCATCCTCCCTAGGCACCACCATCTATTTTGTCTTTTCTTCTCCATTTACTGTTTATGCTTGTTCCTGCCTTAGAACCCACTGATTTTTTTCTCTGTAAATTTACTATTCCATTATCAACCTGGCACTTTATTTTTTAAAGGTTTTATTTATTTATTTTTAGAGACAGGTGAGGGGAAAGAGAAAGAGAGGGAGAGAAACACCAATGCGTGGTTGCCTCTTGTGTGCCCCCTACTGGAGACCTGACCCACAACACTGGCATATGCCCTGACTGGGAATCGAACTGGTGACCCTTTGGTTTATGGACCAGCACTAAATCCATTGAGGCATACCAGCCAGGGCATATGAACCTGGCATTTTAAACTTGATATCTAATATCCCTTCCTAATCTGATTGATCCACAGCTCTTCAATGCCCTCAGGTGTGTTCACTCTCAGTCATTCTTTTGATTTACCTGAATCACATCTACTATACTACCGCATACACACACATAAACACGTTCTTTACATTAACCTCCTCTAAGAGATTTAAACTATTATATGTGAACCACTGGCTAGACACAAGCAAGTGTCAAGTTCTCACTCAATCTGTAACTGTTTTCTTACTCATTAACTTCCTAATCTCTTGACCCAAATACTTTCTCCATATAACAGCCCTCCCTTTCCAAAATCATAGACCATAATTAGTGAGATCCAAACCCACTCTTGCCAATATTGTCAATATATTTGGTCTACTCCATTCCCTTTCCTTGCGTGGCACTTTATATAATCAACATTTTATTTATATAGCTCCTGCCCATCTGAGTTTTCTATCATAATTTTTAAAAGTCATACAAATTCTGAAGGACATTTAAAAATCTATGTTTTCCAATATCAATTAGGATTTTCAAAACCGTGCTGAATTTTTCTACTTCCCTAGACAGCTTTCTGATGAATTGTTCTCAATGTTTACTTCAGCATTCTTCTTTTCTCCACAAATGCCCAAGCCCAGCATATGTTAACACATGACCAGCATGGGGCTAAGCTCTTATTTCATAAGGGCGTTAAAAACCTTCAGGTCCCAAGAATCAATCCTCAGTCAACAGTGTCTATCATAATCTTTGTTTCCTTCACTCCATACCCTCTCTACTGTATTTTAATTTACATCTCAGGAATCTTTTAAAGAACAACTATTTTCTTTCTTTCCTAAGAGTCCAACCTCTCCTCTGTTGGCTTCTTCATATCAGCCTTTTAAAGTATTCAGGTGTCTTTCATTTAGCCTACAAGCAAACAGAACATAGTCTTAGTTGTATTTTTTTCTCTGTAGCTTTTCCTTCCTTTGCCCCAAGCATCATTCTTCGCATTCCATTTCCAGTTCACTTCTCAGCCCACTGAGGTTTGACTAAATATCCTCATCATCCAGCTGATATTGCCTATCTGAGAACCAATAATTTCCAGTGTGTTGCAAAACATGTCTTTCTCAATTTTCTACAGTATTTTATAGTATTGACCATATCTCTTAATTTGAAATAGTCAGTCCTTGGCTTCAATATCAATAGTTGTGTTTTGTTTGGTTTTTCTTCTACCTATTGTTCATTTATTATTAACTTCTTGAATGCATCGTTTTGCTAACTCTGTCTCCAATTGTCACAATGTTACACTGCCTGTCCCCTTCTCCCAGAATACTTGTTTTGATTAGGAAATATTGTCTTCAAAATAGAAGAGAAATACTGTGTGGCTAATGGTGAATTTAATGGTTTTGACTGCTTTCAAAACCCTCTTCCTGACAGTAGCAGAATGGACACCCATCTTTCTCATCAGCTGCACAGTCACAGTTTCTGATAAAGGGCATGCACTTAGGTCAGTCAGGTCAATGTATATTTATGCAGGTTTCCAAATATACACTGATAAATTCTCTGATTGATAGCTGATCAATATTCTTTTATTTTGCATATGAGGATGGACTATGGGGGAGAAAAGAGACATGGAATATATTAAAAGACCTCTAAGACTCTGATGCTTTAATTTTATTTAAAAGTAGATAACATCAGATTGCAGGATAAAAAGTCCAGATTTTAGAATCAGGTATTGTTTGCTGAAGTCAGAAAGAGGTTATTTTTGGATTGAAAACTTCATGTAAACCTTACCTAGGCAAGTCAATATTCTGACTCACTGAAGATCCTCTGTCACCACAAAACCCTACAACCCTAAAGATATGCACAGGTTATGATTAGTACAGTGGGAAGATATGCTCCCCAGACTTTTCCACTGAAGACCAGGGGTTAAGTCAGCCAGAAGACAAGGCCAGGAACTCAACAATGTTTTGCTCTATTATTGATAATTTTGATATCATAACAATATTTAGGACTTTTAATAAAGTTTCTTAGAAATATCTTTTATCATTAAAAGTTATTTTTATATATCAGTAGCCATATCTTAATTTCTGTACCAAACCATTAGTAAATCTGATGGGATTGTCACATTTATCAATATTTATCGAGTCACAATGATAACATTTTCATTTTTAATTCTCTAAAAATTTTTGTCTTTTCTTTTTTTCTCTTGAATTGTCTTTTCTTTGGACTACTTTGTTTTCTCCACTAGTTATCTATTTTTTGTATGATTGTGTTTCTGGGCAAAAAGCCCAGATTGACATAATTTTTGTTTGTTCCTCATACAGCATCCCAGATTTTGTTTTGAGAAAAGCACTATAAATTAATAATATGATTACAGTGTTACTTCCATTATTTACTTTCTGTAGAATCCAACACATTAAGCAATATTATTCATAGTACGTAGCTGTGAATAAGAATAGAGTTTTGTTAGTTTCCAGACATTGCATTTATAAGCGTCTATTTATTTTTCTTTAGTATATCAGTCATCCCCATTATGTCTTTTAAGAATGTGAAAAAGAACTGGTGAGTTATTCTAAATTCATCGGGCAGTAAAGTTCTTTATGATCTAGGTTGTTCCATCCACTAGGAATAATACTTTCCATTTATGTCTTTGCTAATAATTGGAAAGTAATGAGTGCATAAAAGAAAGCCTTTTGCAGATCGGTGTGGGACACTGAGATAGATGTCAACTACACTAGGAATTAGGGCATCAGAGACAGGGTTCTGCATCATCCCTAAGATGCTGAAAGGCTTAAAGAAATTAAATTGATGAGTCTGGACCTACAAATTACTGGTGACACTTTAAAATGTTTTCTCAAAACCAAATGGTCCCTATTCCTTTGACATTCAACCCAAAAATAATCTGCTACCTCTATTTCAAGGACTAGAGAAACTGGACTTCCTAATATAGGGATTTATTGCTGTCTAAATCCTCTTGTTGGTTTTAAACAAAAATAAACTCTAGTTTTCCATTGATGACTGATGACCATATTGTTAAACCCAGTAATCTGCTTAGCTTTTACTAGATCTTTCTTGGTATGTTATAGCATACATGTGTCTTCCTTTCTTATATGAATGACTGATTATCATTATCTTATTTGTGATATTATATTTTAACTGTGTTCTACATGATTTCCAGGTTCATAGAATTTAACAAATGTACTTTGATCATTTCAAGTCTTTTGGTATTGGTTGCCTTATTTTCTATTACACACTGTTGATCTGGAAGCTAGCAGAGCAAAGTTTTCCTTAATTCATCTTGTTTTTCTCATCAAATAGAAGAAAAATATAGTTAAAGAATCTTACCAACCTAACCATTGTTGGACAAATTGTACTGATGATACAAATGTGATAAATATGTACACAGACAAGAAAAGGAGATATAAAATATATGGGTATGAAAACACTGTTCCTTATGTGAAATGATGGCTCAATGCATTTTGCAAGGGATCCGGAACACAGGGCCAATGAGTGATTAGGTTTGTATTCAGGTGTCTTTGGCATTGATGGCAAAATGAGTTCTACCATGATCACTGCAGGAATTTGTTGAAATACTTTTATATATAAAATCTCAACTGTAAATAAAATTTAAAATCAAAATTGTATAATTTTATAATAAATGATTTATTTTAAATCAAAAGCATATATATTATATAATAAGATATAATATAATATATAATAACATAATATATATCCAATAAAACTTTAGGAAGTTTAGTTCCCCCTAGTGGTAACTGATCAAAATTCAATGAAATTCATTAAAGGGCTCAATTAAAGTAGGCTTGTTACCTTAGAAATCACTTGATAATCCCATCAATTTACAAATTTTGAAACAAGACCTGAGAACACTATGAAAAAATTAAAAAGCTGCATGATAGAAAAAACAGTTGTTCTGATATCCATATATTTTTATTTATTTTTAATAATTTGGTTTGTTTATTTTAGATTAAGACAAAACGTTTTCAATATCTTAACTTTAATATATCTTGACTATAATAAGAATTTAAATTATAGGGATAGTAATAATTTTTAAGCCACAGCAGCAGGTGTCTATTGTTATAAAAGAATGGGTAATAGAATGTAAAAAGTAAAATAATAATGTTAGCTTAATCAAAAGTAACACTAACTCTTCTGAAAGTTTGTTTTGTCAGACATGAACACATGAAATTCACCATCATTAAGACTAAATATCAAAAGGAGCAAAGCAATTCTAAAATGATTTTATTAAAATACTTGAAAGAACCGTCCCTCATTATTTTTTAATAAAGAAGTTTCTATTGGTGCCCCTTGCTCACAGACTGAGCCTAGAATAAGAAGGCAATTTGAGGACTGAATTTGATAAATATCCTTACTGTCACAAATGATCTATATGTTTCATTAGTTTATGAACTGAAATCCTCAGGCAATAGATTCCTGAAGAGGGTAGAAGTTAAACCTTCATATTTGAAATAAACATAACTATGTTACAGATGTAACTATAATATGTTTTAAAAAGTGAAACAAAATCAGTGTCTAGTTAACTTTAAATTACAGTTACTGGGTTTTGGTAAAATGACGTTAAAGTTATTTTTTGTTAGTTTAGAATGTGTGCTCAACATTATTTTGAAGTTGTCTATATTTTTTAACAATTTCAACAGTTATGAGCCCTCTGCGGTTTTTACCATCAAGACTCTAATATTTTTCCTTGTATAACAGTCACCTTGCTAAGTAGAATAAAATTTCCTTTTGACCTGCTTATCATCACTACACTGCACTGAGGCAGAGATACATACTATTGATATGTTATAGGGATATGAGAACTAGTATTTTTAAGAAGAAAAGATAGCATAAATAAAACTGTTATTTTTAAAAATGTTTTACTCTGTTTATGTAATTGAAAAGCAATCAACTACCTATGCTGCATTAGAAAAACAATTCACTCTGAGGGAGATGTAAACTTTGGGGAATATGAGGTTACTATAAAACAAATTGAAACCAAATTAATCAACTTGACTTTAAAAAAAAAATCACAAAGTTCATCAATATGTCTACCCTCCTTAAGACATAGGCCATATACCACAAATCACTTTACTAGTGGCAATGAAATGAATTGCAGTCCCTCAAAATCCATATGGAGAAGCGCTAACACACAACGTGATGGCATTTGGAAATAGAGTCTTTGGGAGGTATTTAGATTTAGATGAGATAAATAAAGTGGAGCCCTTATGATGAGATTGGAGACTTCAGAGCGCTTGCCATCTCTCCTTCCTCCTGACATGTGAGAACATGGAAAGAAGGTGGCAATCTGCATGCTAGCAAGTCAGACTTCACCAGAAACCGTAGAGGCATCTTGATCTTGGACTTCTAGCTTTTAGAACTGTGAGAAAATAACTGTCTGTTGTTTAAGCTACCCAACCTATGATAGTTTGTTTTGACAGGCTAAGCTAAGACATTAATCCTTCACTTTGTTATTATCTAATATTTTAGTTCTGTCTTGCTTCCTCGTCTGTGCACGTATGCATTAGTGTGTATACATACAGCCGTATTGGACAAACGTCATTTCAACAGAGGAAAAGAACAACCAAAAGACATTCAACTAAATTGCCTACTTCCACAATAATGAGAAAATCTCTATTTTTGATGCTTTTAAAAAGATATAAGAAATTATATGAGATTGGGAGCATTGAGAGTCGTAGGGTCATAGACAAGACGGTGAAGGTATTAACCAAAGAACATTTATGCACTTCTCATGGTCATGGACAGCGACATGGGGACTGGCTAGGGGAGGGGAGAGAGTGGAGCTAGGCAGAGGTGGGGAAAGGGAGAAAAAGAGGAACAACATAAACAATACAAGTAAAATTAAACACACACACAAGCACACACACAAGTATCAAAACAGTAAAATAGTAAAATATATGTGTGTGTGTGTGTATATATGAAATTAATTTAAACAGAAGAAATTTTTTAAAAATCATGATCTGAACTGGGTAAAAATAAACATAATGAAGTTTGCTTAAGCTAAATGCATGCAAATGTTCTATGATTCTTGATGCTTTATGGTTTTCAAAAACTTCTGAAAAAAAGAAAAGTAAATTGAATTTAGTTCAATTGCCATGGTTTATACAGTGTATTGTGCTATTATCAAGTAAATTTCGTGACCTGTAAGATCATTTTCTCTGCATCCAATTTTGAGAACCTTATACCAGTGGGATAAATGAAGAATCTAGTTAATCTCTCAAATGGAGGCCAAAAAAAAAGAAAAGAGAGATCTAAACTGTTATTTTTAAATTTAATCAGACTTTAAGCAACAGATTCAATGTCTAAGTCTAACTGCATAAAATAAGAGTTTGACAGGAAAACTCAAAACTTAAATATCTTATGTTTTGTCTTTGTATCTCACAGGATGATTTGCTGGTGTCCAGCAAATATTACATCAGAAAATAATTGTCATTTATTAGTTGATATGTCTTCAGCTCTACACAAAGGCTTTTGTTGTCCTTGCAGGGCAGGCTTAATAAATAAAATTTGCACTCTTGCTAAAATTGGCCCCACACTTTATTTTACCTTTTTACAAAACAATCTGTATAGACTATTTTTGCAACAATGTTGAAATAGATGGCATCATGATGCAGTGTATTCTAGTCTAAATAAGTGAAACTATATCAAAAGACATTCTAAAACATTTTTATACTTCCATAAATATACCTGTATTTGAATCTCAAAACAAATGTGACTAAAACCAATTTATTTTTCTGAGGTAAAATAGAAATCAGAGCAATGGGAAAAGAAGGTTAAAAAATATAGGTTCTGGACAGGGCCAGCAGCGATATTAGAGGAAGATCTAAAATTACAGCCAGAAAACCTAAGTGTGAATGCTCACTTGATCTAAATTGAGTTGTTCAATAAATTCTCTGATGAGACAGAAATAGTAATATCTACATTATTAGATAATGGTGAACATTCAGAGAGATAACTAACCTACACTGCAGTGCCCATCACCGTGTGTGACGTAATTACACAAAAAAACTCAGGAGGTTGAATAACATGGTTTGAGATAGGTCATAGACCCCTCTTTAAACATGCCACAACATTCATAAAAAACACACACACACATATAAAGCACAATAGAAGCCTCCGCAGATCAGTTGTAGAGGATAATTTTTCAGTATTTGAGTAGTTCCATGCAATTACTTTTAGAGAGCTCTGAGTCTTAACTGCAACACAGAATTAAATTTCAAAAGGCAGTAATCATAGCTAAGGTATCGATACCTAACGTTATCACCGTTCTTGGTTCACAGGTGGCAAGACCTTAAGAAAAGAGGATAAAATGATATTGAGATTATGTGATGTGTTGGGTTGTATGGCTGAGTGGTGAGCTGGGAAGTAACTATCAAAATTTTGAAAAGGTTGAGCAGCAATATATGGAATTATAAAAATATCCATAGATCATAAAAGTGGTGTTAAATCCAAAAGGTGGTATTTTCATATTACAAATGCTCACTACAGTTAGGCCTTCAGTTAATTCTATAAAATATATAATTAAGCACATAGCAATTAAATCAGAAGATGTGTCTATTGACCATATTATGTTTTTATAAAATTGTCATAAAAATCCCCTCTTAGATTTTACACATTTTATTCAGGTGGCTATATTTTTACAGTATTAGATACTGTAACTAGCATACCATTTACAAATGCAGTTGTGTTTTGCAAGTGATCTTTGTATCAGTATGATTTTTTTCAATCATTTGGTGTCATTTTTATTCATATGAAACCCTTTCTAACCAGAGATCTATTAAAGATTTCATGAAAAGTATGCAAACTCTAGGCATAAACATGCAACAAGAAAAAATTTTGCACATATTCTGAAGGGATTTGAAAGAGAAGTTCTAGCATTTTACTTAAAGAAAGGCAAGAAGTAAAAATGTAAAGAAGGGGATCATGAATCAATAATTAGGGGGAAAAGAAAAACAATGATTCTAACTACCAGAGTGTCTTGAAATTGATACACATCTGTGTGAATAAAATTATATATGCTCCCAAATTCCTGATGGTTAAGAGCAAAAGGTTTGTGCCGGAAGCACTCACAATCTAGCCAGATTTAGCTTCCTCATCAATAAAATGGAGAAAATAAAGTTACAATATTCTAAATATTAAATGAAATTGCATTTCAATTACTTTACATCTGGTTTAGATTGGATATCAAATAATTTATATGCATAAAGTGAAAATATTCAGCATTTAAGAACTTTTTCTTTAATTAAGGATATATCATATGGTAAGTTAACCAGCTACTTCACACCTGAATGTTCAGCTCTTTCTCTCAAGCTTGGGTCAGCAGCCCCCCACAGCTCAGATATTCTCCTTCTGCTCTGGTCCAGTGAAACCCTGTCACTCAAAGCTCATTCCTTCACAGTCAATGCTTTTCAACCATCCAGCCTCACAATTCATTAATCCAATAAGCTAGTTCATGCTAATGAGTCAAAAGTCAAATGATTCCCCTCATCCGTAAGTAGACCTCTGCTCTCTGAGGCTTTTTTCATGCCCTTTAAGAGGCATCTTCTATTTAACTAGCTCTTCACCACTTTCATCCCTTAGTTCAATTCAATTAACATTTACTAACCTATTTTATGCCAAGTATTGGATGTGCTTTACTCAGACTGAAGGCAAAAAGGCAGAATATAAACACAAATAAGTGAAGGACACTCTGTTCAATACACTTAGTTAACTGTGGTTCTGAATGTAACAGACTTGGTAAGAAGGACTTGACATTATAAAAGGTCAGTCAAACATGTACTTTTTGAGAAAAAAAATTCCAGTAGTTTAAGTTATAGTGTCTAAAATTATAAAAGGAAACATTATATTAGAAAGTAAAATATTTAGGAATAAGGGCATGTTTGAAGAAATTTGCAGTTAACTCAAAGACATTATATTTCGAAAGATTCATTCATTTTTTGAAATAATTCTTTTACTTTGCTATCTTCCAGGAAAACATAATGATTTATTTATAAATATACACTAAGTATTTTTTCTTGGATATATATTAGTTAAAATTCAAGTGGGTGATCACTGAATTAAAAATATGTCTTATAAGGTTATTTTTTTAAAGGAGCTGAAGATTTTGGTGAGATTTGAAATATTAAAGTGATAGATTCAATGCAGACTGGTAGAAAGTTTTGTTTTCTCTGAGACGTTTTAATTAATGGCACTTGAGTAAGCAATAGAGACAAACATTTGACTTTAAGCAACATAAATAATGCTGTTCATCAACATATGTGAAAGAAACTTGAAAGTACATAATCACATTCTTCCTCATAAGCTGTCAGCTTAAGCCTATCCTCTAGAGGAGAGAAGGTGCTCATAAATCTCCTATGACTACATGACAAGAGAAAAATTAATCCTGGAGGCATAAGCACAAACTCTCCTTGCCATAGACTCTAACATTCAAACAAATGGCAGCAAAAGCAACAAAAATGTTAAGTTTTGTCTCTAACAGGGTAGTCTCTTATAGTCCTTTCCAGAATTACTTCTTTTTGAACCAGAATATATACATCTCAACAACTACAATTAGAAACCAGAGTTTTTAACAGTTCAAACCAAACACAGACAAGTAACTTAAATCCAGGTGACCTACTGCAAGAAGAGGCTCCAGGTTGACTGGCATCATTTAAGTTTTACTCCTTTATATTTAAGAATATAAGAATAAGCAAATCTTGAAGTTAATATGATCACACTTTATTTTTATGGTAGTTGATATTTTAATATACTTATATAAAGTCCTATAAAAAATATGCCATTTCCATTTTATGCACAGTTCTGGAAGGTAATAATCATACCTATATCATAAGGTTATTTTGATGAGTGAGTTGATAAACAGCAATCATTTATTGAGTACATTCAGTATTAGTATTATGTAATATGTAATTTGTAGTCATATTAATGGCTACAGGATTATACAGTCTATTGCATACTGTACTTGGTTCATTACATAATCATTATAAGACTACTTATCATACTAAGAAGGGCACATGGAAACATACAAAACCCCTAAACTACCACTGGGTAAGTACAACAGATAGGTTATTTTTTTTCTAATATAAACTATACAAAATAGCATTTATAGAAATTTATAGGATAGAAATATATTAGTATTTGCATTTTTGAGACAAGGACCAGGAAGAATAAATATTAAATAACTAAATCAAGTAAACATGCATTATGTGATATTTCCATAATTGTAAAAGAAAACAATAATCCAATGAAAATTGTATGAGATAACTTTTGAGTGTCAATATGTAGCAATTACTTACTTACATTTATTTTGTTTAAATAAATAAAAATAGTTCATTGGACTGTTTACCAAACGGGATAATTTTACTTTAAATTATGGAAAAGCTATTAATTATTTTCTAATTTAGTATTCAGTTTGTAGTTTTACTCCATTAAACATTCAACAGATATATTTTGAATTCTATTGTAAAGGCATTTAAATATTTAAATTAAAGTGGGCATGTGCCTTTCTAAAAACGGTCTTACTAGGAAAAACTTGAAAAAAGTTGTAAGTTGTGGAAGAGAACTAGAAAATGAGCCATCTTCTGAAAAGTAAGCCTGTATCTTTTATGTAGGTTGCTGCTGGCTGTAAACCAGAGATTTAAGAAAATATAGATTGTAGATAGAGAGGAGAATTGCTAACATACTAATGAATGTAGTGGCAAAAACGTCCTTTGTCAAGAATATTAATTCCAGGTCTGTCTTCATTTATTGTATACAAAGATTGTCTTGTTATTTAACCCCTCAAATATTACAGAATAAAGAATAGAATTTTCTATTAGAATAGAAAATAGAACCTTATAACAGAATCTTAAGGGTGACTATAAGAGTTAAAGTTTATGTGAGATTTAATATAAAGTCCATATGAAGACATGTTAGGGTTTAAGTAACAAATGCAAGCAGAATAAACTACTGCATATTTCTGCATCAAAAAAGCCATTTTCAAACAAAATTTCTTTGCAACACAAATAAATTCTGAACTTATGTGATAAGAAAAGTCACTCTTGAACAAAATTTCCAACACAATGAAAATGGTTGTGTTCTGAGTACCCGTTGAGGGCACATGCAAGGGTGAAGGTATGGTGAGGAGGCGACAGGAGGAACCTATCCCCAAAAACAGTTATCTTCTATCTTTGAATTGAATGGAACACAATTTCATTTAGATTTTGTTTGCTGTTTCTACATTTAATATAATATCACAAGAACACATGCACACTAAAAGTTGTTGTTCTAAAATAATAAGCAGCCATTATACAAAACAGTAGAATTTGACTTTGAAAGTTCAGAATGTTTTGAAATATCAACATATTCAATCTTTTCCATTGATATTGGGTATAAATGAGCTAAAATTAACAAGAAATAGGTGCACTTACCTAAAATGTCAGACAATTTTATACTATATGTATAATGAAGTATAATTTACACAAAGTAAATTAAAATATTAATTTTGTTCTCATCACTTGTATTCATATATTTTATCTTTTTATAAGAAATTCAAGTAATCAAGAAGATTTTTCTTAAAATGCAAGGTACTTTCATATCAGGTGGTATTAATCACTCACCAAATAGAGGGCATTTTTACTGATAACTCAACTTTTAAAATATCTACATCTATTATTCAAATGTAGATATCATTGTTTTAACAAACCTTATCTATAAACAGATTTACATAGATAAATAATGATAAATACCCAGGAAAATTTATATCTCTAGAGTCAGGATTTTAAATATATGCGTATGTTGCAAAATGAAATCAGTGTTACTAGGAAAGAGACCTACATTAGTGAAAAGTCTGAGCTAATACTAAAACATATGTAATCTGGTTTTTCTCTGTATATGTATTGGAAGTACAAACATATACAAAATTACATTTAGAAATAGTCTTAAAACATGGAAAGTCAGTATGATAACATATTTACTGAGGTGAATTGATTTTTACATAAGGCAGTCTCGTTCTTGAGCTTTCACATTTTTTAAAGGAAATTTAGAAACAGCTATAAAAATCAGCCTAATATCAATGCAACTTTGCTGGTTCTAGGACATTTGAAAAATCTGTCTTTAAGAAAGAATTACAAAATGTAATATGAAAAATAATGGAATAGTGATATTTTTAAACAAATTATTTCAAAACACAGAAGAAAATTGATTTGCCAAACCTCTAAATATATCAGTATAGTATAATGTTTTTTAAAAAATCATATGACCACAATTTATAATATATATTATTGCATATTTAATATAACAAAAATTACTCTGAAAAGTTTACCTTATAATTAACTTTATGGTTGGTGATATATTTTCTTCTTATATATTGCTGTGATCGGATTCTGAAGAAGGAAAAAAAAGAAAAATATATAAAAACAATTTCAACACTCACATAATATAATCTATGCATAATTACAAATAACATAAAGCATAGTTATTATACATTTTTCCCCCCCAATGAAGAATCCAACTCATGGAAACAATGGTAGATGAATAGCAAATATATTTTTCAAAGAAGAAAATATTGAGCAGCTTGATCTATCATATTTTTGTTTTAGGGCATTGTCTTTTGATACAGAAACCCCAACTAGAATGTCCCAACTCTCAGTTGTTAGCTGTGCAATTTGGGGCAATTTAGTTATGTTCTCTGAACTATTGTTACTTCAGCTGACTAAGAAATATAACATGCCCTTGATACACATCTGGGTATTAAGTGTTATAATACATTTGAAGCATTGAGCATTGTGCCTAATCCATAATTAACATTAAAATATGAAGTATTAGTAGTAGTCAGTAGCGTATAGCTGATCATTTCTACTCTTCTCCATTGCTAGCTCAGCAAAAGCCCCATAGAAAAAGCCTGTTATTCCATGTACGTGGCCTATTGTGCACCCAGGCACTCCCAATTTAACTGTTTAGAACTAATTAATTTACAGTTAGTCTTCATACCACATATTGAAAACTCCTCCACCAACTAGGAGATATCACCAATGAATAATAACTCCATCTTCTCTGTTTCATACAAAAATTCTAATATATGGAAATAATCCAGTCAAATACTTTCTGAAAAGGGTTTGTAATACTTTCTCTTTACTAAGAAACACATATTTTGCTTTCACATTAAGTCACACTATCTCACCTCTACTTCAGCTGTTTTTGTGTGGTTAATATTTTTAAATGCTACAACTATTTTATAAATAATTTCAACAAGTATTAAATGTGCACTCTTCAAATACTAAAAAGTACATTTTTAACTAGAAAAGGAAATATGTATGTAATCATTGTAACTTAATGCAGTCATGGTTACAAAGCTATTCATATTATGCTGCATTATGATTTATTTCAATTCACTTTCTAAGTAAGAGGCATATGATGATTCATGAAAGTTAAGGTCTCTGCAGTCTGTCCAAAAATAACAAAAAAGAATTATGGCAGCAGAAAGCAATACTTTATAATCTTTTGATATAAATTTATTTATCAAGACTTTATTGTTTTAGAGAAGTTTAAGCTTCCCAGCAAAGCTGAAGGGACGGTACGGAGATTTTTCACATACACCCTGACCTCACACACGCATAGCCTCCTCCATTTTCAACATCTTCAGCCAGGTTGAAATATTTGTTACAATTGATGACCCTAAATTGATGCAACATAGTCATCAAAATTCCATAGTTTACTTACAGTTTACTCTTGGTGTTGCACGGTCTATGGGTTTGGACAAATGTTTCGTGGCATGTATCCTTCATTAGGTTCTCATATAAAACATATTTACCATCCTAAAAATTCATTCCCCCTATTCAACTCTATCCCCATCAACTTTTGCAGACACTAAACTTATTAATAGTATGTATAGTTTTTCCTTTTTTAGAACACCATATAGTTGAAATAGTATAGTATATAGTCTTTTCAGATTGTCCCTATAACTTAGTAATATGCACTTAAGTTTCCCATGTCTTTTCATGGCTTGGTAACTCATTTCCTTTTAGCACTGAATAAATTTCATTGTCTGCTTGTATCACAGTTTAATTATCCAGTCTCCTACTAAAGGACACATTGGTTGCTTCCAAGTTTTGGCAATTATGAATAAAACTGCTGTAAACATTTGTATGTAGGTTTCTGTGTAGACATACTTTCAGTTTCTTTGGGCAAATACCAAAAAGTGCAATTGCTGACATGTATGGCAAGAGTATGTTTAGTTTTATTTAAAAAATCATCAATCTGTCTTTGAAAGTAACTGTAGTATTTTGAATTCTCACCACCAATGAATGAGAGTTCCTGTTGCTCCACATTCTTACCGTCATTCAGTTATGTCAGTGCTTTGAATTTTGGAAATTCTAATAGGTATGTAGTGGGATCTTGTTTAAATTTACAATTCCCTAATGACATATGATGTGGAGCTTCTTGTCCCATGTTTATTTTACATCTATATATCTTTGGTGAAGTATTTATTATGGTCTTTGGCTCATTTTAAAAATTGTGTTGTTTCTTTTCTTACCATTGAGATTCATTGTATATTAGGATAATAGTCCTTTATCCTGTGAGTTTTTTCTAAACGTGTTCTCCCAGTCCATAGTTTGTCATCTATTCTCTTGACACTTCGTAGATCAGAAGATTTTAATTTTATGGAAGTCCAGTTTACCAATGATTTCTTTCATGGGCCATGCTTTTGGTGTTTTATCTAAAAATTCATCAACGCAAAAGGCCATCTAGGATTTCTCTTATATTATCTTCTAAGAATTTTGTAGTTTTGCATTTTACATTTCAGTCAGTGATCCATTTTGAGTTACTTTTTAGATGGTTATAAGGTCTGTATCTAGATTCTTTCATTCTTTCTTCTTTCTTTCTTTCTTTCTTTCTTTCTTTCTTTCTTTCTTTCTTTCTTTCTTTCCTTCTTTCTTTTTTTTGCATGCTTATGTTGTGTCAGCGCCATTTGTTGAAAAGATCATTTTTACTCCTTTATAAAGATCAGTTGAATATATTTACGGTAGTCTATTTTTGACCTCTCTATGCCTTTCATTAATTTATTTGTCTATTCTTTCACCAATACTATACTGTCTTGAATACTGTAAATTTATAGTAAGTCTTGAAGTCAGGCAGTGCCAGTCTTCCAAATTTGTTCTTTTCTTGGCAATTCTAGGGCTTTTGTTTCTTCATATAAGCTTTAGAATCCTTCTTTCTATATCAATGAAATAACTTTCTGTGACTAATATTGAGATTTAATTGATTGTAGAGATCTAGTAGAGAAGAACAGAAATCTTGACAATATTGAGTCCTCCTATTCATGAACATGGAATCTTGGCACTTTTTTTCTGTTTTCTTTTTTTTTTTTTTGTTGTTGTTCTTTGGCTTTGTTCATCAAAGTTTTATACAAATGAGGTCTGTCTGGAAAAAGTCCAGCCATTGTTATCACAGCGAGAATGATTTATGTGACCTGTGTTGGCAGCCAAGGAGAGTGGACTGGAATGCATATGTGTGAACAGTTACGACTTCACTGCAGTAGTCAGTGTGGGTGGTAGATGTGTACTGCGTTGTGATCATATTAAAATGACTGAGTGAGTAGAGTAACAAATCTGCATAAAATTTCATATTAAGGTTGAACATTCCTCCACAGAAACTATTCAGGTGATTCTGAAAGCTGAAGCTACGGGCAACTGGTGCTTAGCAGCTTCATCATGACAATGTGCTCACTCACGCATCAAGTCTCATGCAGAACTTTTTGGTGAAATATCAAATCAACCAGGTGACTCAACCCCCATAACAGCCCAGATTTGGTACCCTGTGACTTCTGGTTTTTCCCAAAACTAAAATCACCAGTGAAAGGGAAGAGATTTCAGACCATTGGTGAGATTCAGGAAAATGTGACAGGGCAGATGATGGCAATTAGGAGAACTGAGTGAGGTTCTAAGGTGTCTGCTTTGAAGTAGACTGAGGCATCATTGTCCTACATACAATGTATGTTGTGTGTCTTCTATTTTCTTCAGTAAAGGTCTCTATGTTTCATATTACATGGCTGGATACCTTCTGGACAGACCTGTATATCTCACAAAATACTGGAGGTTACATTGAATGACTCCAGCATAATATATTGTACAAGTCTGCTGAGTCATAGACATAAGTAAATAATGTGAAACATCGGTATGTTCTGGTATTAATCAACAAGGCAATCCCCAGAGCAATGATTTGAAATTAGGCAAAGATTTACCTACAGAAAGATTTATCACAGAAATGTTCATTAGAGAATATTTTATGGTAAAGGGAAAATTTTAAAATATATAAAATGTTCACACTTAAAGTATGGTCATATGTAACCAATGAAATTATGTCTATGAAAATTTTTAAGGACATGGGGAAACATTTATGACATAATATAAAGCAGGTATATATAAATATTATAGAATTAATACCTACAAATATATAATATTTATAGAAAGGCAACAATGTTCCCAAAATGTCAGATAAAAAATGGATGAAGCATCACAGAAAAGAAACTGGGATTCTTTTGTTGGAAAAGTGGCAGAGTGATAAACGGATTTCTTTATTCTAAAGCCAGCACACTACTTTAAGATTATTCTTTCTGAAATATTATTTTCATAATTTATTTTCTAGATTAAAATATCCTTACTGCTTCTTAATATCTTATTATATATAAGAATATAAATTTATTTCAGAGGTATAATATTGTGATGAATTAAATTGTATACATATATGTATTATATAGATATTGAATGGTAAAGTGATACCTAGCAGGTGTATGAAGGGAGAGGGAACAGAAAGGGTTAGGGAGCACCGCTGTTATATGTACTGATAGTACTGCATAAGGAAGAACAAATGGCCATGTTAATTGTCGTGGCAGCAATGATGATGATGAGGGAACAATGGATAAGATCCACTCTGTTAACAAAAGTTCCCTGTTACATGGTTCTTCATTAGGCAACAGCCTTAAAATTGAAAAACTGTAGTAAATTCATGAAATAAAGCAGTTGCCCAGAAAGGAGACTTGAAAAAGTGAAGTAGATGAGTTTTCCTGTGTGTGTGTGGAGAGAGGGAAAACGAATACTTCAAGACAGAAATATCTCTGTGCAGACTTATAAAGGGAATAATGACATTGATATCTGTGGATCTAGCTGTAAATATAGAAGTAAATCAAATTAAAGTAATAATGCATCCATAGAAATGGGTGAGAATTTGAGAGGGTAAAAACAGAAGTTGACAACATTTTCTTCAGTGAAATTGCCTTATAAAAGGAGGTAGAAGACAGAACGGTAAATCTGAGAATGAAAAAAGTAAATTCAGTAAAGAAAATCTGAGAACCGAAGTAACCAGCGCATTTGAGAACACAAGTAGGTCAGATGCTACCCTAGATTTATAGCACCCTGTTCTTTATCAATACATTAAATTCTAAACATTAAAAATGATTTAGTTCTATACATTTTAGTTCATTCATGTGTCTATTCAACAACTACTTATGGTTAACTTAATATGTATTAGCACAGAGGATACACAAAAAAGATAATATAGTATCCATCCTCAAGGGTATCACAGTGTTATGGTGATAAAGCAGCAAAATACAAAGTACAATATATGCATAACTGGAGGAGGAAACGTTATGGGATGCTTTATGGAGATGAGAAGTTTTTATAATAATAAAGTACATATACAAGAGAACAATTTATTAATGTATTTTTCAATGGAGGAGAAACAGAGAGAAGTAAAACTGCTTCCTCATTCACTCCTTTAACTTCTTAACCATCTGTACTTGACACACCATATTGGTTTTAGTCAGCATTCCAGTAGCTGTTTACATAGGAGAATGGGCATGTCTACCATGTGAGCATTTGTGTTTGCAATGTTAAAAACTGCACATAAACTTGAATATTTTAATCCCCTGTTTACCTTCTAAATAAGTAATTCAAATATTTTATTGAATCTGCAATAATTCAGTAAGTAATTCATAAACAAATTAACTGTGGTAATCAGGATTATAGTAGTTTTTAACCATATTTCAAATCATGCCCAATCTCAATAATGAAAATATTGATAATTATGAATATTATCATATTTTTGCCCAATCTCATAACTGTTAGACAGAAACAGAGAGTATTACAGTACTTGAATATCCAAGAAATGGCTATTAACTACTTTGGAGTCCAAAGGTCTCAGAGAAAGCTGCTTTCAGTCATCAAAGTAAACCCCAGCTAATTTGATCCTGAGAATAAGCCTCAGTTGGAACCTTGTTGTTGGCTAGGAAAACAGTGAGCAGAAAACACAGTTAAACCACAGAGCCCTGACCCATGGACTTTGAGATAATTAGTTACACAGCATAGCAAATGAATCCATATTTTGGTACTTGGGAATGAGGTGCCACTACAACAACACTACTTGAAAAAAAATGTGTGAGTGGCATTGAAACTAGGAACTTGGTGCATAAAAAAAAAGAATTTTAAGGAATGGAGAAAAAGAAAGCCTAAATCCCCTTGAACAGACTATTAGATATCTGGATTTGGAAGATGCTACCAGGACCTTTCAGAAGGAAGTGAGGAACATTTTACTAAAAACTAGACAGAAGGAGGTCCCTGTTACTCAGTGACATAAGATTAGTAAAACTATCCTGTAGTTTTGTGCGGAGCTTATAAGTGATGAACTAAAGTACCAAAAACCCTGTCTGGTTTTTTTTTTCTTTCTTCCTACTGATTACATTAAAATGTGAGGAGAATAAATTGATGAAGGAATTGTTAGAGAAAAAGAAACAGAACTATATGGCTTTGAGAGTTACCATTTTTCCAGCTGGTAAAAAGATGCTAAAAGTCATAAATGGCTGCTGAAAGCATGATATATAAGAAAGATAGTGACTAGACAACTTTAGGCTAAAATTTCAGAGAGATCAAAATGTCCAAGTATTAAATCACACTAAGTCACTTTTAAGCAATTAAGGGTGTACCTTACAAATTTTTCTCAGTCAAAAGCCAAAGACACTAATTCAAGAATCAAAAAACTTTTTTCCCAGGCCTTGACACACAATGTTTCACACTGTTATAGACCAATTATCCCTGTTTACCTTCTATATTTTAAAATCAAAATGTTTATAACTATTGTACTGCACACGTCTTCCCATTCTAAATTGTGACTTTTGAGAGCTGATAACTTGTCTCAGTAGTCCGCTGGGCCACCATGGAGAAGGCTGTGCCCTATGAGCTCTGCTTACTAGAGCACATCTGGGCCTCGTGTTTTCATCTGGACCTGATTTATATTTTGGATTATGAACTGAAATGAAACTCTTCGGAAACGTGGGGAGGAGATTCCCAAGAGTTCTTCAATAATGGAGGGCCAGAAGATGGCAGTTCCACCCCGTGCTGTAAGGCTCTGTGTAATCATCTCCACCCAGGTGCGGGCAGGATCTAAGAATGGGATCGTCGGTCCATGGTTATGTTATGCTATGTAACACTCCTTTGTAGCAAGCTGATTCACGTTTTGGTTTTGCAGAAGTTGACATGAAAGAGATTAACAGGAGAAAATAACCAAATTTATTATGTATGTACATTTGAAGGTTCTATAAGAACATGCAATGCACTACAAATTGGATGGCTGAATATGTCTTTTTAGAGAGGGAGAGAGAGGCAGGGGTATAGGATTTCCAAGGGAAAACATAAAATTCACAGGCAGAGGAGAAAGAGCAAATGTGTGGTAAACAAATTCTGGCAGGATCACCCAGAAACAATTTATTGCAGAAGGGAGTCTAATACAGAGATTTTACTAGGTTCCTTTCTGTCTCCCGCACTCAGTTCATACTGTAGTAAGGTGATAGCTCCTTTTCATATGCAGGTTTTTCTATCTAAATTCTCTTAGTCGGGTAAAGGGAAAGCAAAAGTCCCTTCTTTAGTCTTTGCTTCTTAAAAATAAATAGTTTAAAAGCATCAACATACCAAAAAGGCTTATTGTGTTGTGCCACCATATTTGGTTAGAGCATGAGGATCACCTTTAGAAGATGAGGGAGATACCTGGTTGACAGCCAGAGAGGAGATGGGAATCTCAGCCCTACAATTTCATGGAACTAAATTCTGCCAAAAGAGAATAAACTTAGAAGAAGACCCTATGCCTCACATGGGGTTATAACCCCCACCAACTTAGTGTTCAGTCTTCTGAGAGTCAGCTAACCCAGGCCTGGGCACCCGGGTCACAGAAACTGTGAGATAATAAATGTTTTAATTCACTAAGTCTGTGTTACTTTGTTACACAGCAATAGAAAACTGATAAAACCACCCTCAAAGTGATATCAGGAGTCAGTGAGTTTCTGACTCAGCTTTTTGATTTGTATTGCTAAATGTAAATGCATTTATTTTCAGCACCTCAAAAGATCTTTTTCCTTCTGTGTCAGCCTTTTGAGAATATAACTATCAGTAGAACTATTTTTTTAAATTTCACACACTTTTAAATGTTTCATATTTAAGAAAACAGAAACCATAACCTTTTAGAAAAACAAAGAAGTCTGAATAGAGAATTTGAATTTATAAAGGAGATCATATTACTTATGAAATACTTTTTAGTCTATCTGTATCGAACATTATAATTCATCCTCTAACACTTAGAATGTAGAGATTGACTTCATTTCAAAAATGAGGATTGATAAAGAAAAATAACCATGCTCTGCATGGTTTGCCTTTGCACTTGCAACATAATGACGTTAAAAAGAACATTTTACCTGAGTCACATTGGAAAGCCATCGGCAGTAGAACCTCACTATATGATATAATTACTAGTGCAATGAATAAATAATCCTTTGCTCCCTGATACAGGTGCTGCTTGTTCATTAGTATAAGGGTCATTTGTAAGCCAATTTTGTTATTACCCTGAAAGAACATTGTTGTTAAATTGTGATAAAGGAGAAACCATAAATTGGGAAAGAATTTTAATGGTCATTATCTTCATTAGTTAATGAGATGTGCTAATTATATTCTTAAATAACAATGATTTAGTAGCCCTGACATAAAGGACTCACCAAGCAATAACTAGGCTGGCTCCCTTCAATGTGTTTTCACAATGTTGGAAGAAGCATAATTACTGAGAGTCATAATTGTTATGTATAATATTATTCATTAAAATATCTATCTATGTTATGCCAAATTTTATGTTGTTTTTTACATGATATATTTGCATAGAATTTAGGGTACTGAGAATGTGACAAGAATTTCATTAAGATTGTACTTCTTGAAGTGTGGTCTCTAGATTTCTGGAAATCCCTAGGACCCTATCGTTTGGTCTGTGAGTTCAAAATTATTTTCATGGTAATTAAATGTTACATTTACAGTTCCTATGCACTGATGGTAAAAAACAATGGTAGGTAAAAATTCTGATAAAGAAAAAATATATACCAATAAATGTATACCAATAAATGTATACCCTATTGGTAAATATATACCAATAAATGATATTTACCCTTGAGTAAATATCATTTTTATATTCTGTGTGAAGAAATAAGACATAATTATGAGACACTTCTTCTAAGGTTTAAAGTGTGATGGTTCATCTCCAGAAGAAATGTAGGTAGTTGTTTAAGTTGTGATCTGTGAGCTAAACTAGCCTTTTTGTTTTTCAGGTAATACCACTTTTAACTTGACATAGCACCAGACAAACCATAGCTACTTAGACTTCACTGTTTGCAGACACCACTTTGAATGTGAGCAGAGGGAAACTGCTACCTCAGAAAAATAAAATAAAATAAAACAAAGAACAGCTTGATAGTAGTCATTACCAATGATTTGATATTTCAAGTAAAAATTAAAATCTTGGAAAGCCTGTATTTATCCTCATGAATTTCACACTGTTCAATTATTAAAGTCTTTCTCGATATGATTATGAATAATATTAGCAAATCTTATTTTTATAATGAAATTTGTCAATACTTAGAAGATATACATATCTCAGTAAACTGATATTTCTCAAATAACCAATGCATAATGTTACAAAATCATACAGATGTAAAAGAATTATCAATTGTTGAGTTTTGGTGTAGTATCAAAAAAAAACCCACCTCATAATTATCCAGAAAAAGAATTAAAAATACCTTTCTCATGCTTCTAGTAGAAGCAGATGACCTTTATTATGCCAGACATTAATGCCACATTTATTGTTATTTAAAAAATTAATTTTAAAAAGTCCTCAGGTTTTACTTTAAAATAGTAAATAGTGCCTTAAATAAGTCATATAAACAAAAGATATTTGGGACTTCAATTAGAAGACTTTAAGGGATCCAGACTCGTGATAACTGAAAGTCAGTGGATAACTTGACCTCTTGATAGAAAAAGTATTGAAGAGAAAAAAACACTTATGAATGTGGTTTTAATATAAATAAACATTAATAAGCCCAATTTTGAAAGCCTTGTGTCAATAGAAATACAGCAAATAATTATCAGTAGGGAATATAAAAGGTATGTATTTGCCTTTTAGTTGGCAGTTGGGAAGTTGATATGGTTTCAGTGCTCAGAACAAGATTGTGATTTGATGTGTACCTTCATTTTTTGCTCTAAAACAAAAAAAACAAAAAACAACAATAACAAAAAAAAAACTGCCTCAGTGGCAGAAAGAGACAATCCAGAATATTTTTAAATATTAAAATAGTTTAAAAGAAACTATAGTTTGAAATTAATCCTCAAAATAATAGCAAAAGTTGTAGAAAATTGGACAAGATTAAGATATTAATTATATTTTAGTTATTTTAGCTATACATGCATGAGCTAGTACCAAGTTATAAAATACTGAGACTGGAGGGTGAGCTATGTAGGAATCCAGGGGCATTTTCTAATCTCATTAAATCAGCATATTAGTGTGTGAACTTGTGGGTTCAAGTGTCTGAGGATAAAATCCATGACCCCTTCATGGCAGACAGCAAAAAAAGAAACAAGCAAGAAAGCAAACAGACAACAAAACAATACAACAGCAATAAAACACATGTACACACACCACAAAATCTGGGATTGAAAAGGCTGTACTTTCAGAGTAACACTGGGTTGGAAATATAACAACTCCTTCTGCTCTTAGAACATTGGTAAAAAAATGAATTTTAAAAAAAATTCCCCATGAGAATTTATAACAAATATATGCAAGTTTACAATATTAACTCTGATAGTCTTTGTTAAGCCCAACATGAAATATTATATACGATTAAACATAATAAAATAAGTAGATGTAATTGGATAAATGGCATTAAAGATAAGAATTTTTTTTAAAAACTAGAAAAACTACTCTAATTAATTAACCAGTGAAACAATCTGAGTGTAAAAATTATTTTAAAAATATCCAGCAGGCACTTCATAGAAGGGAAAGTAACTATTCCATACAAAGGTAAGAGTAAATGTTAATCCTCGTTTTTGACTAGATAGCTCAACTTGACACCCAATACGAAAAGAAACAGTGACATCAAAAGTTAGAAAAGACGTGGACAACGGCTCTTTCATCTATTCATATACTGCTTATTGATATGTTACTGATAGGTATGAAAATCTTTACTTGTAGTTTGGGAAAAATTGCATTAGTTAAAACATTTACTTTAGCATTCACTCCAGAGAGATGTTTACCAGCCCGCCAAGGCAGGAAAAGAGCAGGAGGCAGAAGGCTGGAAACCATCCACATATTCACACTATGGAACGTACTTTTTAATGTGGCAAAGTTATGCAATGTAATAGTATAGAGCAGTAAAAGTGAATGAAATATTGCTACATATGTCTACTATGTAATAATATCAGGGGAAAAGTTATTAATGACAATATACTATATCAATTTACTTATGTCAATTTAAAAAATATATTAATTCCAGATAACAATATTGTAAACCTATAGAGAATAGCAATGCCATTTCTGACACAAAATACAGCTGACTGATTACTCTGTTGAAGAGAGAGGGAAATGAAATTGGACAGGAAACTGTAGAGATTCAGCAGCTCAGTGGTTTAAAAAAAATCATTTTACTGTTCTTTATTTATTGCACTTTTTATTTTTTAGACTTTTATTTATTTATTTATTTATAGAGAGGGGGAAGGAAGGGAGAAAGAGAGGAAGAGAAATATCGATGTGTGAGAGATAAATTCATTGGTTGTTTCTTGCACATCCCCAGCTGGGCACCTGGCCCACAACCCAGGCCTGTGCCCTGACCAGGAATCGAACCAGTGACTCCTTGATTCGTAGGTTGGCACCCAATCCACTAAGCCACACCAGCCAAGGGATTTATTATGCTTTTTTAAAGTATTCATTTTTAGGTGTTAAATATTCTATTTAAAAGTTTATAAAAGAGTGAATCAATGATCTAGTTTAATTGTGAATATGTATGTTCGGCACGAGTAATGTCTAATGATGTTAGACATGACACACTGGCTGTTCTCTTGCTGTGGGTATAAGATTCCATAGAAATAGGAACACGGCGTCACGGAGTGCAACGGCCCACTGCTCTTCACTTCCAGAATTGCACGTTCTTTCCTCAGTAGGGAACAGGGTGTAGATTCTATTTTCTAACTGGAAGAAAAGTAGAGCCAATAGCTTCCCTTTTTCTTTTTCTTTTTCTTTTTTTTTTCTTGCTAAGTTTCCATAACCTATAAAGGTAAAATTCTATCTAATACTAACCAAAGTAATGTTTTTAAAATTGCATTGTTCAAAAAGGATGGCTTAAGTATGTCCAAAATCAGTTAACAATGTTATCCACAAAAATATCCCCAGATCTTAAAACATATTTTAATTCCAAAATGTTTTAGTCAAACTGATTCTCAGTTTTCAGTGGAGAGTTAAGGTAATTGAGATAGTGAATTTTAAAACTGGGAAAATAAGAAAAATTTATGTCATTAAGTAGAGAATTACATTAATAATGTTCACAGAAGTCATTTTTAAATCCAATTTTTCCTTCTGTGTGAATCTGAAGTGAAGGACATAGAAAGGCATTATGAGTATAGTCTGTAAGTTTCCCCTCTTCTGTCTCATTTAAGCATTTTTTCACTGACATTCAGACAATAGCACCTTATGTATGAAAACTATAATCCCAGAAAAATAAATAACCTCAAAGAAAAGAATTTATGTATTTGTTTTCTTGTTCTATTCACTGTATCATATAAACATATGATCTCTATTATTGAAATTTTAATTGCCAAGAAAAAATTATTTCCAAATTAATAATTTTAAAGGATTATAAGTACACCTTATTCCCTTAGTTACTTCCTCTTAATCTCTCAGTTATTTTATAAATATAGCAATTATATTTGAAATTTAATCCTAGTTTTACTATAAATATTACTAACATTTTTTCTGGATATTTTTCATGTTTCCACTGAATGAAAAAAACATCCATCTGTTTGTCCATATGCTAGAGAAAAGGATTTTGTCATTTTCATCAGATTCAAGTTATTTTTATTATTTACTACTGCTTGAGAAAAAGGTTATGATTCTTTTAATTTCTTTTACTTGACTTTAAAAATATAAACACTACACAGAATCAATTGTATATTACTCTTACTGATTCAGAAGCAAGTACTTAAAACATTTATTTTTTCATCTAAATATTTGTAGAATAGCAAAGCAAAATACTCAAAATGTAATAAAAATAATGCTTTATATAGGTCTCATTAATATTTTAATTTTATATACTATAATGAGGTATTTTGCCTGGACTACTTAAAAGAGTTAATGCTAATTACAGATGTGATAATCCTCAAGCTTAAATGTTACAACCAAAGCATCAACAAACATTCGATGAAATAGTGAATGTTGCCAATGATGATACAGATTTTCTTGGCCTAATTTTTAGTTTACACATTGAGTCCTTAGAGTTTCTTAATTAAAAAGTGCTTTAAAATTACCTGAAGGAGTAAAAATTGTAAATATTAACACTATTATACAACCACTTCAGCAAATAATCTTTAGTTGTGATAGTCTTTAAAGAGAAATGCAAATGTGAATTAAATATGAAAATACTTATTTAATAGTGCATGTATCACTATAATAACAAAATTATCACTGCCTTTTATTATGCTAGTTCTGGAAGAAAGATGTTGATTTTCCTTAAATCATTAAACCTAGTAATTGGTAATACACTGATTTTAGTTGTCTATATAACATATTTGAAAGAGACATAAAAAGAAGAAAAATGATAAAATAGGGAGGTCTTGTTAGCTATGTGACATTTTCTGAATAACTGAATTGAACACAATGGGGTACTCAAAATAAACTGGAATTAACCTCTGGTGGGCAGGCCCCTTATGGTAGAGGCTTCCCCCTCTAGGTGAGTGTTCTAGGAACCCATCAGTATCAGTGAACCCGCTGGCATTGATGAGAGGCTGCATTCGGCTGCAGTGATTTTTTTTCTTTTTTTGAAGACTCAACACTTTCTCCCATTTCATGATGAGTGATTTACAAGGATATGTGCCCCACCGCGTCCCTGGCATGCTGAGTGTTCATTAGTTTTTGACAAAAACAGTATGACTGCATGCTCTACCTTTCCTATTCATTCAATCTAACCCCAAGTGACTTTATTTTTGTTTCCCTGGATCGAAAAATAGTCCTAAAAAAAATTTTTGTTGATGTGGAAGTGGTGAAACAAAACAAAACAAAGAAATGCTAAAAGGCATCAAAATTGATGAATTCAAAAGCTGTTCTGAGCAGTTGGAAAAAATGTCTCAGTAGGTGTATTGCATCAAATGGGCAGTACTTTGAAGGTGACTGAAGTTGAAATATGTAAGAATAAATGCACAATTTTTACAAATATATTGTTTTTTGGGTCCCCCATCATGTTTAACAATGAGCTATTTATTCTAAAAATACCTCAAACATAATAGAATGTCTTATATTTTCAAAATTCAAAATATTTGATATTAAAAATATGTGGTTTTATGGAGACATGCCGCAAGTGTGGCCTGCCAGGCAGGGGCATATGTGTATGCTCAGCCTGGATGTGAGCGGAGATATTCATCAGGCAGAGTCTAAACTCTCTGTTTCACTGGCTGAGAAATCTATTGGGGTAGCTAGTTCTCCCAAGAATGATTTCCTAGTGATAAGAAGAAAGATATAAAGAAAGGAAGATTAATATCAGGACACATTAGGAGAGTTAAAACAGAAGCCTGTTGTGACTTGAAGACAGGATCTAAATCAACCCAGTTTGGTCGAAGACAAATGGTATCAGTGCCCAAAATTTAGCTAGGAAAACACAAAAGTATCAGTCATTTACATTAGAGGATATTTAACAGGCAAATTTAAAATGAAATATATTTTATACTGGCTCCTTTTATCTGAACCCGTCCCCTGTTAGAGCTGTATTTCTCTACAAAAAAGGTAACTGTTTTGTTGCTTTTTTTTTATGTTGTTGTTGATTAATATATAGAAAGGAGAGTTCTTCATTATTAGAATCATATTCCTAAAAGTCAAGAGAAAAAACTCCAAGGAATTAAAAAAAATAATTTCTCCTCATTGAATGTTAATTGTGTTTTGCTTTTTGTGGGAAGAAAAACCAAATACCCTAGGGGGTATATATAAAGATATA